>JAECUM010014754.1:0-42088 GCA_016617855.1 Megalonaias nervosa
TGGCGAACGTCTTAGTGGACTCTGACCAAATCACCACATCTCGACGAAGAGACATTTTTAAAATTCCGGAAAACCAATTTCTTCCCTAGATCCACATGCTTCTCACAACTTTTAATTCATTGATGATTTCCATCTTTTGGGGGTGAGGTATTACTGGTTTCTCCTTCTTTGACAAAGTTGATGAGCTTGGCTTAGTGATTGGTACTGAGTTTTTCTTTCTCTCCTTCTCCAAGATGTCTGAAGACCATGTCTTGCCTCCATATGTAGCGGCCTCGTATTAGTGCCGTCTGGCATTCTGAGAGGATGTGCTTTGGACTAACTCTTACCAGAGCTGAGGCCCCGTCTGTGCAAGTTTGTTGGAGGTTTCAAAGATCACTGTGATACAAATATTGAACGATTGTTATTCTTGTGCTACATGGAAGACGAACCCAATATATTTTGGTGTTATTGGTGTAAATCATGGTTTAAGCCTTCCTCTTCGTGTCTAAAATGAATTCAAACTCACGTATATTTTTTTCTCATTTAGATTTTCTCACTCGTTTATGTTGTCTTTCGTATACTTAATGCAAGCTCGTGCGCGCGCGCACACACATACACAGACACAGATATATGTCCACATTCCTTCACGAGTGTGTCTGCTACGCACGAGTACATATTAAAACGATTCAGTAGCGTCAGCGATCGATGCCGTTTATCCGCGGACCTGGAATCAAATGTCCGTAGAGTACGAATTAAAAATTCTCTCACCTGTATGTATGTGTTATATATATATATATATATATATATATGTGTGTGTGTGTGTGTGTGTGTGTGTGTGTGTGTGTGTGTGAAGTTTATTCGTTCAGAAATCATTGCTTTTGTGTTTTGTGACTGTATTCAGTTAATAAAACATACAGTGATGGCACTACTTTATTCGTTTATAACAGAATATAGGCGTAGATAGCTACGCTCGTGCTATGTGCATGTGGTCCGACTATATGAGTGTGCACCTGTGGTCTGCACCTCACACTAATACCAACATCGCGCGGAACGCATGTGTCAATCTCCAGTTGTTTTTTGTTTTGTTTGCTTGTTTCCTTTTTCCACTCTGCATACGAAATTTTTTCCACCTATTTAAGTTAATAACTTCTTTCTTTCTGGTCTTCTCGGGAACACCCAAAATTTCACTTGTTTTCTTACTGTTTTAGTAGAAATGCTGAAAGGAACCGGGTTATATCGATTATATAAAATCATACATATCATTTGTACGGTAGTATAGATCATCATGCCACCTCATTCCTTATGTTTTAGGATGTATTGGAAATGGACGATAGCTCGTTCAAAATTTTACAAATGTGAATTTTTGAGTCAAGATTATGCCATTAGCCCCGCAGAACGTCACACACACACACACACACACACACACACACACACACACACACACACGCACGTGGCCGACGAGAGGGGGAGGGGCAACCGGGGATATATCACTGGGGACCGCGCCGAACAACACTTTTTAATTTTATAAAAGAAAAATTTTGTTGAACAAGAACTAGGAGAGGCGCGGATGCTTCTTATCCCAGGGCCCGTGATCGTTTTTTTCTACGGCCCTGCACACACACACACACACACACACAAACACACATATATATTTCCTTGGTTCTAATTCTATCCTTTTTCTGTAAATACCTAGAAACACACACACACACACACACACACACACACACACACACAAGACGAGAACGAAACACAAAACGGTGTTACTTTTCAGACTCTACATGATGTTTGTGTCTAGGTATTTACAGAAAGGATAGAATTAGAACCATGAAATATAATTGATGGCGTAAGGAAGCAGGTCACGAATGAATAGTGTTCGCGATAGCAATTACGTTGTCGATGCTGTTCAAGTATTCCGGATATATTATGTTGTTGGACTGACTTAAAACTCTTGCAAGTTCTTATTTTTTTTTTTCTAAATTAGTATTACCAAATTTTGTTGTGACTAACGAAAACATGAAATAAATAAATCATATGCAATTTTTACATTTGATTTTGTTTTAGCAGAAGAATGGAGAAAGAATTTTTGTTCTTGTAGTGGGTCTGAGACGACGAATTAATGGCAGGAAATTGTGATTTTGTTAACTTGTAAATTTTTTTGTTATCTATGCAGAGGAAATAGATTGTTTTGGACCCTTCTTGATTTAAGCCGCTGGGTTGGAACGTATACAGATGGCGAATCCAAAACGTTTCTTTCGATTTCATATTTTCTGTGTTCTGTTTGGAGTATTGTGCAATTCCAGTCAGAATTACATCGTTGAAAGTGTGACCAATGGAAGAAATATATTCCGCCACTAACTTCTTTCCATTTTGCTTTCGTTTCCAATCTGATCTGTGGAGATGCGTTCTAATATCAAATTTCTCTGTTTCTGTAACATGTTGAGTGTTGTAACGAACAAGAACACGGTCGCTGTATTGCATATCATAGTCTGCCTCTGAATATTTCACTTTTCATCTTTGACCTAGCTTGTAAATATGTTTCTTTTGTTTTAACACCTCGTGCATCTTTTGTCTCCACAAAGTTTTTCTAATATTGTTTCATTTGAGAGTGGCTTAAACTTTGCAATGACTGGAACGTCTATCAGATTTGAGGTATATTAAATGCTACGACTGGTTTGTGAAAAAATAATTTTCAACGGTCCATACGATTCATTGGCCGGTCTTTTGTTAATGTCGTGACCTGCTTGAGAAGTATCTGGTTGGAACCTGACGATAAAAAGTACTCTTTCCACGTTTTATTTTCCCTTGTATTTTATGAGGTCATCACGGTTTGTTTCCTTCGTTCTTTGTGTCGCGTGCTCTATAATCTTTGTTGTAGCCCGGTTTTGCCAGGCGTCGGGTTAGCTGTCTTCATTGCTCATATACAATTATGTCATCAGAGCCAATCGAAATGCTAGACCGTAGAGGATATTTTGATTTTAGTGTTTTTGGTGGCCGCTGTTTGTCCGTCGGTTTCGAATAAATGTCTGCATAGAGCATGTTTGCGACAATTTTAGTTTTTGTGTCCACATACAATAATTTCAAGGCGGATGTGGGAATGCATGTATATTCAAGAAGTTTTGAAAGAAAATGTGCACAGGCTATTAATTTGAAGGACTATTAATGAATCTGAAAGATTATTAATGAATCTGAAGGACTAATAATGAATCTGAAGGACAATTAATTAATCTCAATGACTATTAATGAATCTGAAAGACTATTAATTAATTAATCTGAAGGACTATTAATCAGTCTGAAAGACTATTAATCAATCTGAAAGACAATTAATGAATCTGAAGGACTATTATTGAATATGAAAGACAATTAATGAATCTGAAGGACTATTAATGAATATGAAGGGCTATGAATTAATCTGAAAGACTATTAATGAATCTGAAAGACAATTAATGAATCTGAAGGACTATTATTGAATATGAAAGACAATTAATGAATCTGGAGGACTATTAATGAATATGAAGGACTATGAATTAATCTGAAAGACTATTAATGAATGTGAAAGACAATTAATGAATCTGAAAGACTATTAATCAGTCTGAAAGACTATTAATGAATCTGAAAGACAATTAATGAATCTGAAGGACTATGAATTAATCTGAAAGACTATTAATCAATCTGAAAGACAATTAATGAATCTGAAGGACTATTAATGAATATGAAAGATTATTAATGAATCTGAAAGACAATGAATCTGAAGGACTATGAATTAATCTGAAAGACTATTAATGAATCTGAAAGACAATTAATGAATCTGAAGGACTATTAATCAGTCTGAAAGACTATTAATCAATCTGAAAGACAATTAATGAATCTGAAGGACTATGAATTAATCTGAAAGACTATTAATCAATCTGAAAGACAATTAATGAATCTGAAGGACTATTAATCAGTCTGAAAGACTATTAATCAATCTGAAAGACAATTAATGAATCTGAAGGACTATTAATGAATATGAAAGATTATTAATGAATCTGAAAGACAATTAATGAATCTGAAGGACTATGAATTAATCTGAAAGACTATTAATCAATCTGAAAGACAATTAATGAATCTGAAGGACTATTAATGAATATGAAAGATTATTAATGAATCTGAAAGACTGTTAATGAATCTGAAGGACTATTAATGAATATGAAGGACTTTGAATTAATCTGAAAGACTATTAATGAATCTGAAAGACTATTAATGAATATGAAGGATTATTAATGAATATGAAAGATTATTAATGAATCTGAAAGACTATTAATGAATCTGAAGGACTATTAATGAAAAAGTAAATTGGTTTAGTACTTGCTATGGAGAAGAAAGTACAGATAACCTTTGTAAAAAAAAAAATACGATCTTGCTCACTGCCAAATATTTCATGTAGGTGAAATTTTTAGCATAAAATACATTCTTTAAATAAATTTCTATAACATTTAAAGCTACTAACAGAGAAGGAAAATGTAATTGCCCTTTAGCTGAACAAAATGTAAATTATAGACCATACTTATTGGTACTTTTTCCAGTTGACGTAGTATTGCTTGCCTTTATTAGGTATGGTTTGTTGCACTGTTTCGTCGATTCAAACATCCACTAGCCCCCATTCACCCTTTGCGTCTTTTTCAAGCTATGTTTCATACACTTTGTTTTAAGCATAATGCACCAAGCGAAGTTAACCAAGACTGTGTTTAGCACAAACAGCATGTATTTTATTGTAAAATATATTTATGTATCTCAGCAGTAAGGAGCCAGCAGCAATTTGTGTGGGTGGTCTTTCGGTTTGGTTGTTTGTTTGTATATGCACGTACTTTGCAATTGCTGTTCCCTACCTGTCCTTACCTCCATGTTAAGATCATGTTTGGTCTTTGTAGAGTGGTCCAATGGTCCCCAACTCTAACATTTCTTATGAACTGATCCAACAACAACAAAAGTATTTATTTATTTATTTATTTATTTATTTATTTATTGTCTTTGTTACTTATTACTATCCATTCTTCACAGTTCTTATAATGGTTGGTTCAGACTTTAGTGAAACTTCATCAAAGCATATATCGCGACTAGGCTGAATATCGTGACTAGGTGTAGAGTCGCATTCCATGGCCACCCCACCTCCGCCTCAAGACCAAGGCCATTGCAAAGGGTCATGTAACTAGGACGCTTAATCTATCCATGGAGTAGAAGATTATAGAGTTTGATCCAGTGAAGATATTTTAACACACCTTTAGCCAGTTATATATCCAGCCTGGACAGTGTGTTACATAATAGAGCGACATCATCTACCTTAAGCGTCACAGCAAAGGAAAATTTAAATCAGTGACCTATAGACAAGTACTGGTGTACCCTTTGAACCAGTGAAGATATTTTAAGCCGTCAGCCTCTTGTATATTTTAACTTGACAGTAACCATCGTATCCACAGTCGTACCTATTGTCACAAGGTCAAGATCACAACCAAAAATTATGTGTCAGTGACCTGTTTTTTATTGATACTGTCACTTTTTAACACCTGCAGATATATATCTGGATGAGATTTTACCCGAGTACACGGCTTGTTGTACCATAGTCATATACGTATCACAGAGGTCAAGGTCAAGAGCAAAGGAACTGTCCTGAGGCGGGTCTAGTGTTTTATGTGCCGCGTGCAGTATTGTGTACGGGATTGGAAAGAAGGCGTTGAGAGGGACTTTTAACAAAATGTATGCAGTTAGAAATAAACTGGGGCACATTATTACTACTTGTCAGTAAAAATAAATGGTGTAGTTGCGTCACAGGAACATGGTATGACTAAATTATCCGTACTTTCAGCATGCATACCAACATACAATTTCTTTGTGGACAGGGCTCTAATAATTATTCTAATTAAAGTTCGAACAACCAGATCATGATTCTGTAATTAAACTTTCGGTATCGTGAATTACAATCAAACTTGTTAAATTATTTCAACCCTTGGTTACATTAAACTGATTAACGAGAAGGCGCACGTGATGCAAAACCGAAATTAAGAATTATTTTGTTAGACGGGCATATTCTCCGATGCAAGAGAAAGTTCAACAGTGATAATATTTTCATAGCCATTAAAATCAAGGAAACGTAAATATGATGAACTAACAGTGAGATTTTGCAAAAGGAAACGTACCACAACATCAGGTTACGAAACAAATTTAAAAAATCAGTCATACAGATGTGGTGTGGAGAAACTTTAAATAAAAAGTCAAAACATTTCAGGGTAAACATATGTATAATAAAAGTGATAGGCAAAAGTAAAAGAAAGAACAAAAAAAGGAAAATGTTCTTTTACCTGTGCTTACATATTTATATCCGTATTTTCACGGAGTTTATATTTATTCAATATACATTGAATCTAGGCGCAGAACAGAACATATATTTTTTCACTAAAACATACAGTACTATAGGAGTAGCTTAGATTGGTTCTCCGTGTGAATAACAGTTACTTCCTGAAAGACCACCAAGAATATATCAACCAGCCAGGCATAAAGGTCATCGTGCACATTAATTACAAATTTTCGCGGGCATAAAATTTACAAAAATATTCACCTTAAAACTTATAATTCAAAGTTCGTCCATACAGCAGTGGCGTCACTAGGGTTGGTGTCACCCTGTGCGGTAACTCATGGTGTCACCGTTAATGATCACCTTCCTGCACAAAAATTCAAACATTTTATAGACAGTCATTTTGGTGTCACACCCACCCACCCCGATGGTGTCACCCGGTGTGGTTCGCACCCCCCACACTCCCTAGTGACGCCACTGCCATACAGTATACCTTTTGCCCATCTCTAAAACCTGAAAATTTTGTATCGCAAATATGCTTAATTTACAAAATACATGAAAAGTGTGGTCGTGAAAATATTATATATGCCACATTTTTTTAGATCGATTTTGAAAGTATGTGAGCTAACGGGGATGAATTTGTATTTATTCTATTGCCCGGAACGGGTGGATTATCGCTCGAGACTACACACAACACGGACCTGTTTACATGTGTTGCTATACACTACATGGATGGGTGGATATGTAATGGTTATCATGACTTGAGACTACCTGTCCTTCGATACACATCTAATCCAGGTATATTGCCTGCATTGTAGTGTATTGTTTGTTCTCAGTCTATCATCGACCAATTATAAATCGATCTGGAAAAGTATTGAATACAAAGAGAGCTGAGTGCTCAACTTTGTAATAATGGCATATATGAACATATATACATGAGGATTGTTCCGTGTATTGTCATTTCATTCTGTTCAAGGCTATTCGACGAGATTATAGAACTTACTGATTCAATGTTCACTCAGTCGCGGTGACCATGGGTCACATCTGAAACGAACACTGAAGAAAAAAATGGATTACTTATTTGGAATCTGACAATCCCGATGTCAGAATCGAGCATGTAAATTTTTATAGGCTTTTTGTCGTATAGTGAGTAAAATGAAACCTTGAAGGCTGTGTTCGAATTTACATTGACTTAAGTTGAACTCGCATTGGAATCGATCACGTTGGAAATGTCAGTACGATATCTCTTGAAGTGATGTACATAATACCCTCATACAAATTTTATAAATTTGCTAGTAAATCTATTTGAATATCTACAGGTAAGTGTGTCTAATACATGAATTATGAATAATATGGATTAAGACTAGATTATGGAATGGATAAACGTTAACAAATATTACGTACAAAGGTATCTTAAATATAAATACATCGTCAGGATGAGGTCGTGATTTGAATATATGTGAATCTAGAAGTAATGACATGTACATATAACCGTATTCAAGTTCGTATAAAGAAGTTTAGTGCATATAGGAATCAGGAAAATACAATAGGGAATTCCGTAAAGACATTTTATGTGAGGATGTTTTCACCCTGTTGGGTGTAGATGTTGATTTTAATTATTAATTATTTTCTGAACAACTTGTCCGAAAAATATTTTTCCTTGAAACTTGTTTTTATAATAAATTGGCCAGGTACATGCACATATATACAATAAGTTTTTGTAATCGATCGGATTACTTAGATACAATACGTATATAACGCATATTTCACACATCATTTGATCTCATTTGAACTATTGGTCACTTACATGACACTTTTTAGTGAGACAAGTATTAAATACGCGGTCTAAGAAAAGCTTCAAAGAGAATTAATTTTACATCTTTCTAAAATGATTAGAACGGTAATTATGAAAAACCTTCTCCAAACAGCAATCATATCACTTGACTCCTGCAACTAAATGGAATGCATTCTTTAGCAGCCGAATCGAACAAAAGTGCTAATGCATTAACACCACCTTGACTGCACGATCTAGTCAACATAGAAGTTACCAAATAATTATATACTTTATTCAGATCTTACTGCACTTCCTTATTTAAGTATCACACCATATCGTATCCAGCCTTTTGGATACACTGCATTCATTTCTGCCTTGGAAAAGGTCTTCAAAATAATCCAACCCGTACAAATTTATCCAAGTTAAATCCTTAATTTCAAGGAACAACACATACATACCCACCCATAAAAAACTGATTATTTTCTTCTTCCGAGCAATTCAATTATATATATATATATAGCATATATATATATATATATATATAACTAATAACCATATATATGCTTATACTTCTTATACATATATATATATATATGAGAGGGAGAGGTAGTAAAGTGTCATTCAAATGAATTCTATATTCCAGCATGGGCAGCGGCGCAAGTCAAGGATCTTCAGATGAGCCAAAAACAATTGCAGTATTTGGGGCCACGGGACTTTTAGGGGGTGCAGTAGCTCGTGCGTTGCTGGAGGACCCTACCAGTTACCGGGTGCGTGCGATAACAAGGAAGCCTAGTAATGACAAGGCGAGAAAGTTGGCAGAGAAAGGTATCTTCGCTCAGGTTAAACAGTGCTTATACTAAAAGATGAATAAAACACTGGTATTCTGTAACAGGACAAGATATTGTTTGTTCATGCTGGGTACAAATATTTGAAATAATACGAAATTTGGCTTTTTCATTCATTTGCAATGTTATACTATAGCTCTGTGTGTGTGTGTGTGTGTGTGTGTGTGTGTGTGTGTGTGTGTGTGTGACAACAAACTGACATATTTGAATAACGATATAAGTGATAATTTTAGTACTTATTAAATCTGTAGACGAAGGTGAGGCTAAAGTTGCATCTGATTTTGTTGGTCTCCTAACAAAAATATTATACTTTTAGATAAATAATTTCGTATTTGAGTGTTTGAAAGAAACAGATATGTTACTTCCTTGTTAAGGGTTTATTTTTGGCAGCGTCGATATGATCCAATTTGACTATTCACGAGAAAAAGCAGTGCATTCATGTGCAGATGCGAGTGCCGAGCAAGATTATCTGTAGTGTGTGTTTGTGTGATTGGGATTATCCAGACACTAAGTCGGCCAGTCCTAGCACTAACCTCTTACTTATGAGCGCTGCTAGTACCATTTTTATTAGTCTTTGGTATGACTCGGCCGGGGTTCGAACCCTCAACCTTCCACATCCGAGGCGGACGTTCTAGTCACTAGGACACCCGAGCGGTCTAGATTATCTGTATTAATGTAATGATCTAGTTACTAAACTCTCCTTACGCGACTTGGCTCATTAATATGCACCTTATGTGGTATATTCATTTCAGATAGTATCAGCTTTTTCAACTGAGTTAAAACTTGCTGTTTAATGCCAAGATAATAAATAAATAAATAAATAAATAAATAAATAAATACATGATATGACATTTGGTATAGCGTCATCTTGCAGGCGCTGTCATAGTAACGGCCAATATGAATGATATGGAAAGTCTGGAGAAGGCTTTGGACGGGGCATATGCAGTGTTTCTTACCACCCACTACTGGGAGGAAAGGAATAAAGAGAAAGAAATTGTCAGGGTAAGTTTCATATATGATCACTCATTATATACATCCAGAGTCATAAAATGCATTCATAACTGATACTGCTTCGCTTAACTAGACGTGGCTTAAACAACGCGCAATTCATAAGGAGACTGGGAGCGACAGGGAGTTTGTCAGCACGTTGTTTGTTTTGTCATCTGCCTGGTCTCATTTACCCGCTCACACGTTGCCAATTTCCTTATTTAATCTGTCTATCTGTACCAAGATCGTCTTCTCGTTTTGAAAGTGACATAATGTTGAAAGATAATCGAATATCCCCAGCAGTAGTTTTATTCATTTTGATCGATCTCTCTCGTGCGCTTAATTTATATTGAACGCGGATATGAACTGACTTTACTAACAGTGCCGGATTAAACCCTGTGTAGGCCCCTAGGCAGTCGAAATCTCGGGGTCCCCCTCGCAAATTATCTCCCAATACGTCAAGATCAAATCAATTCAATATTATTTTGATCCGTTGTCGCGAGGCCCCTAAAAGGCGTGGGGCCCATAGGCCGGTACCTACTCTGCCTATTGGGTAATCCGGCACTGTTTACTAATACCGATAATTCGCGGTAATGTAAGTGTCATTGCTTTTGTGTAATTATTAAACCAAACTATAATATAATGAAATTGAAAACAATGATGCACAGTGATTACTAATTTGCATTACACAGCTTTAATTATCCACTGTTTTCCGTCGACAGGGACTGAATGCAGTAGATGCAGCAGTCAAACAGAACGTAAAACATATTATCCTGAATGGGTCTGAGAGTGTCCGAAAGCTGATAGGCAAGGAGTGTAACAATCTCGACTCCAAGGCTGCAATAGAAGAGTATTTGAAGGAAGTAGGTCAGTGGATTGTGGGATTTTCATCTTTTTGCTATATTCCGTTTCATGCATAACATTTGTATATGTAATGATATTGCACGCACGCAAAATGTACACACATTTTTGTATCCGAAAATTTGTAATACATCCGCATCTGTTTTAAGACGGATATGCAAATCAGGTATTTTATGTACAAATTATTTTCCTTTTGATTCACAAATTATAATAATAATATGGAGAGAGGATATGAGATGAAAACCTTCCATCGATTTGAACAATATTGATGACGATGATGATGATGACGACGATGATGATGATGATAAGAAAACGATGGCGTATTATGATCCTCATCATCAACTGCGCAGCTGTATCACCATTAGAATATGCTTTGCGCGCGCGCACACACATACATACTTTACATGCATGGAGATGGATAAACAAGTGTTACTTTGTCCCGTTTTTTTAAAAAAAACAAACAAATACCACTTTATTCTCTGTTTGAAAATACAGACAGAAATATGCAAATATCGGTACCTGTAATGCTTGAAGAAATGTCACAGGATATGCCAAAATGTATCATAAATTTTAAAATGTTTTGTTTTCATGTATTTGCTTACTAATCGGGCGGAAATTGAAGGCTATTTATTTTCATTTTCAACGTCCTGTGATTTGTACATCCTGCAATACTATATGGAGGGCATAGTAGTAGTAGGGGAAAACCAGGTTTCTGGCTCAAAGACCCCATTTCATACTAGGGACCAGGTGATAGCCAGTGATAGAACATTTATTTTCACATTCTAAGGCTTCTATGTTTGATTTTGACTCGGAGACCACATTTTTAGACCAGGGTCAGGTTATGACCAATGATAGAACAGTTATTTTCACATTCTAAGGCTTCTATGTTTGATTTTGACTCGGAGACCACATTTTAGACCAGGGACTAGGTGATAGCCAATGATAGAACAGTTATTTTTACATTCCGAGGTTTCTATCATTGGTCAGCATATTCTTAAGGTTTTTTTGATTGATTATATGAAGGAGTTTAGACTTCATTGCCGATCATAGGTGTTTCAACTGCAGATATTAGAAATATTTCATCATCGTGATAATAGAGACTAAACTTTATTCTACCGCTTACACAACGACGACTCTCGAATAAATCTTTTATTTGCAGTTTGTTAAGAGGATATTTTTTATCAACGAAATATACTTTCGATCGATCGAGGTCAATGGTAAGTTTAGTATACTTTTCTTGACTGATTGGATTATGAAAATTATTAAATCCCTTTGATATCTCACAGCTTAGTTTTTCAAGATAATTGAAATACTCGTTGTTATCAGATTTGATGAGCGAAAGTTTTAGCTTGTCACGATTACTAAAACATATTCCTGATATTTCAGTACTAATTTCAACTGTCAACTGTTTTCCGTCTATCGTTAGATATTTAATTTTGCTGTTGATGTTATTTGTCACTGTCAAATTTTCAAACATTATTTCTAAAGTTTAGATAAAATTTCATACCCTAGTCGGAGAAGATGATATCAAGTATAGATCTGTCATCGCGACGGTATCCAAGTGCAAACGTATCTACTCCGTTTTCGCAATAACGTTTGTCATCAAAATTACTTAAACCGCGTTTGATAATAACATCTGTTTCAAGTTTATGATGATTTGTTCGAATAGCCATTGCTCTTATATAACTAACACCGCCGTCGAGCGCGTATTTGTAATCATCAAATCCCATAAACATTTTAACAAAATCGCGAGGCAAACCGTTTGCTTTTTTTGTCATTTTATTATTGTCTAACAACACGGCATACATTTTGCTACGCAATCCAATAAAGTATTTGATGATGCTCGAGTTCATTTCGTCCTTAAATTTACCAGTAACCTTTTTATTTGTGTCGTTATGAAATTTACTATCGCGAAGGTAATCAGAGAGATCAAACAGATGTCGGTTATCAAAGATATTTTGATAGACGTCCTCACATTCGATTTCATAAACGAGCGAATCAGTATCAGTAAACAACAATCTACTTGACGGCCACTGATTCTTAACAAATTTGTAATGAAAATCATACATCAGCCACTTCGACAAATCTAACACAGAAGCTCCAACATAAATCGGCTTATTTAGTTTTAGATTTGTTTTCCGCCGCTGTATCGCGACAAGATTTTCATTAAAAATTTTCATGCTGACAAAATCATCGTCCGACACAAGTTTGTTTCGGCGGTTGATATAATTAACTAGCTCGATGTTTACTCGTCTTCTAATATTTTCCATGGTCTTACCAAAGACGGAGTTGTTCATAAGTATAAAGAAGTTTTTCTCGAAATCAGTTTTCGCTAGAGCTCTCCTAGAAGTATTTGAGTTAATATAACCCCTCATCCACGGCGACTGATTAAATTTTAGCACGCGATGAACTTTCCTCAACACAAGACCAGCGTCTATTGCTTGTTTTAAAACTCTGTAATGCAAAACATAATTTCTCCTGTCGAGTAAATTTGGGACTAGTTTTTTTACCACAGAATTTTGTCTTGGTGATGCTATTGCTTGTTGTTTTTGAGATAACAAACTATAGTCTATTATCATTGACTCCGCACAAAACGGATAATCGTTGTGTAAGTCATGTAACGAAACAGGATAATCGAGATCAACTTCAACGAAATAGGAGACATCGTCAGGTATCTTTTTTTCCGTCTCCGCCAGAAATTGGTCAGGTGTAATACAACGATATCCGCCAAATGGCATTGATTCGCTCATAGAATGACCATACAAATTTTTACAATCTAGATAAATGATATACTTCGATACAAGATCAGGGTCGTACTCGCTCATATATTTGTTATTTGCTTTCGAACACTTTTTTGTTATCACGCTAATACCGCCTCTAATACCTTTCTCGATAAAGTTAAACATGTCAACGTCTGTTAGTAACTCTAACTTTACTTTACTAAACTTTAACAGAGCATCCCAAGATAGCCCGGGACAAGAGTAATACCAACAAGGATCAAATCTGTAATTGATAAAACTCACTTTCTTAAAGCTTTCAAATACGTCCGCGAGTAATAATACATCAGTTTTCAAGTACAAATCATGATAATCGACAAACGTCTTGCAATCAAATTCTTTCCAAATATCTTGTGCGTACTTTTACTCGCTATCAGTTATGTTTTCATTTTTTAGTTGCGAATAAAATTTGTCTTTGTCGGGTAAAGAAATTTCATCAAATTTGCTCCAATCGTCGAGGTACTCATACGGAAACACCCTTTTTTTTGTCAGTAGATTAAATTTATCTCCAAAACAATCTCGTAGGTTATTAAACTCTCTACAACCTTTCACTAGCTCATTCAATGATGCCGCCATAAATTGCAGGCTGTCAATGAAACGCAACTTACCTAGCGTAACCGACATATACTTTTCAAAATTATTTGGAATGCACTTGATTACATTATCAAGTTTTAAACGAGACTTTATTTCATCATTACCAAAAGCTTCTACTATAATATGACTGTCGTATCCTCTGAAATTGTGAAGAACAACTGGAGTAAAATCTGGAGCATGAAACCTTAAATTACATTTATCATGTGCTGCTCCCCGATACTGTCCTGTTAGATGACAATGGTCACGTACTTTTTTGTTATCAGAAACGTCAAAAGCTTTTTCACAAATGTGACAAAATTCCGCTTGTTCGTGATCATATTTCTGCTGGGTTGTTAATTCTGTCATTGGAACATTTCTTTTTAAGCGTATAATTACATCATCAACTTCGTCAATCAACTGCTTGAGAAGCCAAACAGCCGGATCCTTACCACGATATAATTTAATAGGTTTGGATAAACTCGGATAAACTAGCTTTCGATCAATGCGTTCTCGCATATTTCCCGGTTTCAGGTCACGCAGCTCATCTAGCATGATTTTATCACAGCCAGGTTTATCTTGCTCATTATCCCGGTAGCAGATATCATGACGCATTGCTATTGCATCAACTTGATTATAAGGCTCCTGCCCAGGTAGCGGATTATCGTTTTTGTCCAGTTGCTTGTCTAATGGATTATAAGGTCCTGTGTATTTGTGAAATGGCAATGTGAAACCCCCTTTTGGTTTCGGTAATTTTCCAATAATTTTATGGATATCGATTCCGCTGCCAATCACCTCTCGGCGACTGCAACGCTGACAGTATGTAACGATTTTATCTTGTTCTATGCAAAGATCTCTATCACAATCACAATCACATTTCATTATATATTTTATAACTAACAAATTTTTTCAGTCGTCTACTAAAATAAGTTTGTCACATGCTCCAGGTCCAGTTACTGATTTCGGAAACATACTTTTTTCTTCCACAAACAGCACAAACACTTTTTAGTATTACTCTAATATTGCTTGTTTCTTCTGTTGTCTCATTGCTGTTATCTGTTTTAGTTTTATATTTGAGGCAATATGTTGTCATATACTTGATTGCTACACAAAATTAATTGCAATCTCATCATTGGCGTAAGAAGGTTGCTTGTCAAACTGTAAAATAAACGTTAAAAAATCAACGGACTGGGACATCTGTCTAACAAACATAATACAATAATAACCATAAGCGGTTGTCCCAATTGGCTGTAGTTGATTAGACGAATAACATATTTTTTCAAATTTCTTAAAAATATATGTTTTTATAAGATCACTCGGAGGAAGTCCGAACGAATCAAAATAATTGTTATCGTAAATAGCTAACCAATGTGTGCCAGATCCATCATTGAAGTCTTGTATATTGACTACACACGAACCACCTGCTGGCACATTATCTAATTCGTCTTTAGAATATACTCCACGAAATCCAACAATATCATTCAATTTTTCAATGATATCAAAATTACTCAATGGCGTCTGGTACCTGGTAGTGTTAGTCCACGTCCTATCCATAACAGATTTGGAATCAGACTGCCTGCTAACCCTGCTAAAATTGGAGCGAAAGGAATGATTCCTACTTGTTTTGTGCGTTGTCGTGGACGCCTTGTTTTCTTTTTTTTTAGTCGGTGACGATTTTTTAGCTGGTATTTTATTTCTTATTGTTACATAAAACTAACGATAGATTCGTTTGATACCGTCTCCGGACACCGCTTTTTTAATCGCTCCTGATACGGCCCCAGAAGCAGCCGCTAGTCCAAGGGTCCCTAACACAGGCAATATTTTGGGTATTATTACAGAAGATGCTGGCCCGAGAAATCCGCCGTCGACCGCTATGCGGTTGGCCATGGCTGTTATTTGTGCAGTGGATAATTTTAGCACAAATGGTTTTCCCCGATCGAGTCTATTGATTTGCTGTCGAGTTAACAGTACTTTTACTGCGGTCCTGGAGACATCGGAGACTGGAGATATCATTAGCGAAACAGAATTATGTTTGGCAATCGCCGCTGACAACTTTTTAATTTGACCTGGAGTTAGGTGTATTTCTCTGGTTGTGTATTCCGTTTTCATTATATTATGGTTGTCACACAAATTATACTTGTATTGTCATTTTTCCTTTAGGCGCATCAATTGTCAAAAATCGATCACTAACAACTAGCGTGTACACATTATACTGTTCAGCTGGCAGCGCGCCAAGCGTCCAAGTGACTTCAATATCAGCAGTCGATCTGGTAGCTTGCTCGGAGTGTTTTGAAACGTCAAAATAGAAGATAGGATATATTGATCGAAATTCTTCTACTGATATCTGAGATCCGCTGTCTGCGTCCTGGTATTTTTGTATAGCCTCCATAAGGTACATATACGACCGAGATACGTTTTTAGTGGCATCATCAGTAAAATTGCATTCGATTGCACGTTCGGGATATTGCCCAGAATTTGTTCTAACAAAAATTCGTCTGACATCTGGGTTATCAAATACGGAGTTGTTCATTTCTTGGTCATTGCGGCGTGCCTGTCGTTGAAATACAACAAACAAATGTCGAGGTAATTGTTCGTTTGACGTAGTTGTAACACGCCATGTGTAATCGATTGCATTAGGAATAGCTGTTTGATAAATTCTGTTCTGCTGGAAATCTTTTTCGTATAATTAATCAATATTGATTCGAGTTCCATCATTTCAGCTACAGACGGAACAACTCGTGGCATCCACAGAGCTAATCTTGTAATGGCAAACTGACCTTCAGCTGCTCCACCAGCGTGCATGATGCAATCGTTTTGATTCGCTCGATCTAAAATAAGCGTATGTTTTAGTCCTCGAAATACTTTGTTGTAATCACGGCAAAATCCAAATATTGTGCTTAGCGGAAGCATCATTGTTATTTGGCGAGATTCTGCAGCAAATGATTTTCGTCTGGCGTATCCTTCGTTATATCTTCTGTTACGTGTACTAATAACGCCATTGATTAAATCTAACAGCTACTGCATCTGCGGCTGCACCTGGCGGTGTTATACTAAAATTATTACAAGCTCGTGTCAGCGAGACTCTCACAGCATTTGCATCCGCTGCTGCAGCTGGTGGATCAATACAATACCAAATTTTGCGGCATTTGCTATAAGAAAATTTCTAACAATTACAAGGTCTGCAGCCGCGTCAGCCCCGTGTGTAAGAGCACCGCCTGAAATAAACTCGCCTGAAGCAGTTGTCCCAATTCCGGTGTCCTTAAACCACATCATATTTGTGGCCACTGATCTCGAGTAATCGTCAATGAATGAGACGATATTAAGTATTATACTCGCTAACGGCAAATGCACTGAAATATCTTCCACGGTTTGATTGGCAAGTTGATACCGTGCGCTTTGAAATAAACTCCAGCCGTTATTGACAAGTGCAATTTCTGTACCAGCTGGAATATTACCGCCTGCTGCAGTTAATAACTGACCACACACTTCTAATACTGCCTTGTGAGGTAACAGAAACAAGTCCTCGTCACGTGTATTAAAACTCCTGGCACCAGCTTTATTTGGTTCGTTTGAGTTCTCATCCAGGTATTCAATATATTCAAATTCTGTCGCTGCGTCGTCGGTATCATGTTCTTCGGCAAGATCGAGATAAATTTTGACTGACATTATTCTATTTTACCACACAAAACTGCAACTAAAATGCAGCAGGTGTTATTCTTGTTTTCGCTACAAGTTTACGTACTACATTTTCGCCGCTTGGTGATAATAATTTTTTTTGTGGTAGCTATCATAGCCCGTTCTGTTTCTGCTGTCGGTGCAATATCTGATATTGCTCGCTTTATTTCCAATGCTGTCGGCGATTCACGTTGTGAATTGCCTTTAATTTTTTCAGCAACTTTTTGTCCTAATGTAGTACCAGCTGTGCTAGCAAAAGCTTTACCTGCGTCAAGTGCAATTGGTGCTACTTTGCGTGTAATTCCTGGAACATTTTCAATAGCGTTTGTAAATATATTTCTAAAAAATCCTCCAACGATTTTTCTTCTGTAAACTTTCTTTCGCTGTCTCATTTTATTATATCAAGAAGGTTGTGCAAAACTCTAAGTCATTGTGCACGTAGGTGTAAGTAATAAGTAACAATCTCGTTATTCAAATTCAACTGTCTACCGGAATGGTTTGTTAATTGCATTGTTATACACGTTATTTGATTTTCAGGAGTAATTGGATAATATATTATTTGTCGTGGTGTAATTTGCATTAGCGACCCTGGTGGGACATCAGGTGAAAAACTGTAGATTGTTCGACCCTGGCTACCTCTAGCTGAGTAGGACCCTGATGCGATAGAACAATGAATCAATATTGTGTTTGCGTCAGTTATGTTCACTGGCAGGTCACCATCATATGATACACTTTGTTCTGTAACACTGCCGTATTGCTGGTTCTTAATGCCTAACAGCGATGCAATACTAATCGCTGGGGAGAAATCGATTATCAAATTATTTTTTAGTGTAATTCTAGCTCGTAGCGTATTATAGTTTGGAACAAGCTCAAAATTTCCCGTAACACCAAAGGTGTCGATCAGCTCTTTTATCGTTTTATTAATATGGTCACGTTATATGCTCCTTGTGGTATTTTGACTGATGTCCCGGAGCTTTCACTCCGGGCCCCAGACTTAAATGTAAAGTCATCGTTAAAACCTTTTTTACGTTTGGCATAGAATGCCATAGTGTAGCAGAAATTAATCCAGTTTCGTACTGTCTACTATCTAGTATTATTGGCGGATTGTAGTAGACGGAAAAGTTTGCGCTGTCACTCGCTGTCTGTGAGGAATCAAGTAACAAAGTTGTCGACATTATATAAGATCGCCTTGATTATATTAAATCAAGGTGTAAAATTTCGTACTCGGACGATGTTAGTAATCTGCTCGATCTAAGATGATCTAGTATATCAATAATTTCGTTGTCGATTTCAGTGTTTTCATTACCCGCTTCCTTGGACGATATTAACAGCAGTAGCCTGTCGACTATATCTGCGTTTGATGTAAAAACTTTAGCGCCAGATCCAGTTTTTTCTATTTCCTCTGGTAATCGTTTATCTCGATTACTTTCGTTTACATTTAACAGTCTTTTAAAATTACAGCCTCTACCATAACCTCCTGGTTTAGTTCTGTATTGATACGCTGTTGTGCGTAAAGTCGCAGCAGCAACTCCGTCTCTTATTTTATGTGAGAGGTATGAATTCTTCTTCTTCTTTAGCATTTTTAATTTCTTCAGCAGCTTTCAAAAAATCATTGTATACTTTTTCTAAAATAGCTATCAGTTTATTGTAATTATCTTCTGGCCAATTTCTAATGTTGTTAAGATCGTTTAGTTTTTCATTTTTCAAATATTTTTCAATAAATCCATTATACTCAGCATCATCTATTTTTTCCCTAGCTTTTTTCTGTAAAATTTTATCTGACCTTTAAGAGACATACCTTCCACAATACTTTCTTGCATCATTCTTTGATACTCAGTTAATTCCTTAGTCCGCTCTGACACATCTGCTATCATCTTTTTTAACTCAGCTGGATTAACTGTCATTCTTGCTATCGCATGTTGAAGCATAAGAGGATTGTTCATTAACCTGTCAAATTCAGCTTGTCGTGCAACGGGATCAATTTTTCTGGTTTCTTCTTTTGGTTTTTCTCCGAGTAAACCTAACAAACCTTTTTCTTGTATTTTTTTTCAGTTATTATGCAGATATTGTTGATACTTCTGGCTGTTTGCCAATTAGCGTTTCAGTAACAGGTTTAAGAAAACTATCGGCTGCTTCTTCTGCTTTAACTTGCTCTTGGCGAGCTTCTTCTACTTTTTTCTTAAAAGCAGCTCGAGTTGTAACAAATTTCTTTAGTAATTCGATTCTTTGTTGACGTTCGTCCATTATTATTTTATACACGTGCTATAAAATTCGCCTAGAGAAATGTGTCAATACAACAACGAAACATCTTAGCCGGATCAAGTGAGAGTTTATCAAATAAGAAAAAGTCGTTTTGTCTTTGGTTGCCTTATAATATAATTCAATAAATTTATCTTTTGTTAAGTCACCGCACTGCCCGTTTGCAATATTTCTTACATCAACATTATCTAGTCCGGGAAATAGTATAAAACATCCCGTATTTCTCCTGATAAATCTGTCAACGTTGTAAAATCCCTGAGCAAGGTAGACAGAATTACATGTTTTATTACGTGATAATGAAAAGTACGATCTTATTTTATTCATCTCTTCATTGTTTAGTGGGATATCGTCAAACACAACTATTTTATGTTCAGACGAATCAAGTTCATTTACTGGAATTAATTCCTCTGGTTGCCTGATCATAAATACATCATCACCGGCATTAAGCTCATCACGAAGTTTGCTGTTATAATAGCTCAATAATTCGTATTTATCCTGTTGTGGGTTATTTGTGTAAATATATATTCGATCGTAGTTGAAGATGTCATTGAGTAAAAGATTTAATAATAGATTTATTTTACCAGACCCTGTACGACCAACGATGAGGTAGTGGCAATTTGAAAGTTCATTGTTGTGTTGGTGTTTGATTAGCCGTTCTGTATCAAAATTTAATATAGACATATTATAAGGTAAGTTGACATAAAATTGTCAAACAATAAACAAATAATGAGCTATTATACAAAATTTGGAACAATATTAGGAGATCCGTCGACTGATATTGTTAGTACAGACGGCAAAATTGATTTATCAAGCTACTTAAAGATAGCTGGTGACACAATGAAAGGCAATTTGTTCATGTCAAATCAACGAGTATTAGGTTTAGAAACAGCGTATCCGCCAATAAATGTCGCTAGTACACAAGCTGTTAGATATGCACAACTGAAATCTGTCGACGACAGCAAGTTGTCGCTGACAGGAGGAACTTTAAGCGGTGACTTAGATATGTCAGGAAAAAAGGTTGTAGGCTTGGACACTGGGTATCCGCCAGCAAACTTAAATCAAACTCAAGCGGTAAGTTATCTGCAGTTGAAGTATGTAGACGGCAAAAAGCTTGACAAAACAGGTGGGATACTTACAGGTAGTATTAATGTGTCAGGTAAGAAAATTATTGGGTTGGAAACTTCATACCCACCAGCAAATGCAGATAATACGCAAGCGGTAAGTTATGCACAGCTGAAATTAGTTGACGATAACAAACTTAACAAAGCCGGTGGCACAATGGCAGGTAACCTGGTAATGAGTAATAACTAAAAAATAACTGGATTACCAACAACCTCGCCGCCAGCTAATGATACTGATGCTATTAGTTATGGCCAGTTAAAAGAAGAACTTGCTCCGTATCTTAGGAGATCCGGTGGGGCAATGTCAGGTAATATAAACATGAGAGACAAAAAATAACTACGACTTATGTTCCAGTTAGCCCTAATGATCTAACAAATAAAGCGTATGTTGACAGTCTGTCTAGTGGTACAAAACGAACTAAAAACAATGTTGGATATATTCCAACACTTTTTAAGGAAAGTGACAATCGAGTTGGGTTTGAGGTAAGCGCATCATCGTATTATCCTGAAAATTATCCTCGTTACGCTTTCTCCGATAGACACGAGTGGACGACCAACGGAGGAGTTGAAAATTTTTGGATCAAAATTAAATGTCCCACTGCAGTTGCTATTTGGCAATTTCATTTGCGAGGTCGATTAAATCCTGGTGTTGTCCATGGCCGAATTTATAATTGGCGATTGGAAGGATCAAACAATGATATCGACTGGACAACATTGTATAATACAACAGACACTTACATTACAACAACACAATATTTTACGATTCCAACAGAAAATACTGTTAACAAGTACTTATATTTTCGGGTTCATGTTTTTGCTGCTGAACATTCATTTCCAGGACTGACAGCATTTCAAATATACACACTTGATGATCAGATATGATCATTGTGAACAAATTTAATCTATTGCTATAAAATAATGTCAGAACCACCAATTATAACCTTTGCAAGAGAATTTTATTATTATATTCTTAACTTTAGAGTATCCTTTTGGGATGATTCACTAGCGGCACGTGCGATAATTACCAGAAAAAAATTTTCAGTTACAATGATAAATTCTCCATTGTCAAATGAAGAAAATTTTTTTATTCTTGTTATGTATATGCGAGGGCCGCAAGTGAAAGAAGCAATAGAAAACTTTGATGTGATTAGCAGATACTGTCATCCTGATGATTGTCTAGAAGAACAAAAACAAGTTGAAATCCTGCTTAAAAAAATATTGCTCGAGCTTGATCTTGGAAATTTAGATTTGATAATAACATCGGACTTAATAAAAGCACGAGCTTACGGTAAAAGAGATGAGATAAAAATATCTGTAGAAGATAGCCATGATAGTCTCGACAGACTAGCAGAATCTAGAATAATGAGAATAAAAAGAAACAAGAAATTATATAATAGTTTTTAAAACGGAACATTTTTAAGTATCTCGGTATGTACTACCACGACAAAGAAACCCTAATTAAAATCGTTACTATGACACCAGACCCCGAGTTAATTATTAAAGTGTACGCAAACGCAATTATGCCAATGATACGTAAAAAAGACCCAGAATTTGATCCGATTATTGTTGACAAATCTCTAAAAATAATCAAAGATTTTGACGATGAAATTAGTGATCTTAATTATATTGAGCGAGAAAAGTTTTTTTTATAAAGTCAGAAAAACATATTTGGAAGTAAAACTTGATTCTTATCACGACATAAGTGAAGTATACGATATTCCATTTCCATCAATCCAGCGCTCTAGACAATTGTCATTACGAAATTATTACAATGAAATCGAGAAAATACTCACAAACCTGTATGAAAATTTAATGTTAAAAGTAGCTTCTGCTGTTGGTCTTCTTACAATTGAACGAAACACACTACGAAAATTAATGCTAGCAAATTTCGTAGTCGCATATGCAATTATCAGACAACATCTTGTTCTCAAAAATGTCACATTAGATCAGTTGAGTTTAGTATTAAGGTATATTGATGAAACAGAAAGCGATTACAGTAATTTGGTAAATGAAACAGATTTATATGAACGTGAAGTATCAGACACGTTTGACTCATATGCTTGGTTAAAGAAAAATGAGGTACTAACAGATAAACGATACAATGATACTTCGTCAGATGTTTATGACAAATACAGAATTTTTATAACTGATCCTAACAATAATAAGTTCCGCGAGTTTCTTGATTCGATTGCTGGTACCAGAACTTTTGTCTTTGTATACAACATTGTATAATGAAAAAACATATCATCGATTTCAGTCATATTTCAGAAGAAATTCCAAAACAAGATGTTTACGCACTAATGCAATATTATAAATTTTATCATAAAAACCTCTGGTGTGTTAAACAATGTTATAGGTATTACAATAGAATGCTTCGAGTAATATCACACTTGCCATTGTTAATGACTAGCTCTGGCATAATATCAAGTGGAGCATTATTAAATCCATTTTTGTTAATTATTTCTGGTATCGGTGTCTCTCTTTCAACGGCATGTAAGAAGATCGAACCCAGGCTTGAGACGAAAAAAAATGCTTGTAAGATAGCTAGTATTACTTACAAAAAATTACTTGATCCGATACAATCTTATTTGCGAGGTGTAAAATATGATATGGACGATTTAATACGCGAGTTCCGCATTATTGACAGTATGTTAACAGATATTCTACCAATGAAAGTTAGCAGATATGAAAATAGTTATGACAAAAAATACGGCAATGATAGGGTATGAAATTTTATCTAAACTTTATAAATAATACAAACAAAATATCTTCACCAATGATAGAAACCTTGGAATGTAAAAATAACTGTTCTATCATTGGTCATAACCTGACCCTGGTCTAAAAATGTGGTCTCCGAGTCAAAATCAAACATAGAAGCCTTAGAATGTGAAAATAAATGTTCTATCACTGGCTATCATCTGGTCCCTAGTAGGAAATAGGGTCTTTGAGCCAGAAACCTGGTTTTCCCCTACTACTATAGTGTTTTCTATGGCTGTCCGCCCGTCCCTTCGTACATAAGGCATGCTCAGTAGCTTACTAAAAACTAAACTCATTTTTATTTACTCTTACTGTTGTGAAAATGCAGGCCATGTTGAATATTTGACATTTCTGTCATGCAACACTTACTTTTAACCTGCATGATACAGCGTTGTGTTGAATCCATCCATCCGTCCATCCATCCATCCATTGATCCACCCCATTTCATGCTTTTATATACACCTACATAGGATGGATATACAGGTATATGCCTATCTGTGCCTGGCTTTAGAAACATGGCACAGAACCAGGCAACCATGTATATACATATCTATCATCTGAAACTTAGCAAATAAAATTGTTCTTACATAATCACTATATAGCCTCTTTGCTGTGTTTTTCATTTCTTAATTGTAACTGTTTACCAAACATTTGCAACATACATTTAGATTGGTTAAAATCATAAAACCTGTGACGTATACAGATATAAGTTGTTATTTTTGTACCACCAAGGAATTACGTATGTATTCACGCGCCCTTCTTTGTTTTCAGTGACAACGTTATTAAGCAATGGTTGAAATATAATTCTGTTATTTATTTCCTGAGATTAGATTTTATTGAATTTCATATTCTACAGGATTCATTAACTCAGGAAGTTTGAAATTAGAGTACACACTTTTCATGAACACTTTACTTCAGAATCGAGTACTCATGCATGAACGGTCTACTTCAGAATCGAGTACTCATGCATGAACGGTCTACTTCACAATCGAGTACTCATGCATGAACGGTCCACTTTACAGTCGAGTACACACTTTCTTGAACGGTCTACTTCACAATCGAGTACTCATGCATGAACGGTCTACTTTACAGTCGAGTACACACTTTCTTGAATGGTCTACTTCACAATCGAGTACTCATGCATGAACGGTCTACTTTACAGTCGAGTACACACTTTCTTGAACGGTCTACTTCACAATCGAGTACTCATGCATGAACGGTCTACTTCACAATCGAGTACACACTTTGCATGAACGGTCTACTTTACAATCGAGTACACACTTTGCATGAACGGTCTACTTTACAATCGAGTATGCACTTTGAATGAACGGTATACTTCACAATCGAGTACACACTTGGCACGAACGGTCTACTTCACAATCGAGTACACACTTTGAACGAACGGTCTTCTTCACAATCGAGTACACACTTGGCACGAACGGTGTACTTCACAATCGAGTACACCCTTTGCAAGTAAACACTTTGCATGAACGGTCTACTTCACAATCGAGTACACACTATGCTTGAAAGACCTGCTACACAATCGAGTACAGATTATGCTTGAAAGACGTGCTTTAAATTTGAGTACACACTATGCATGAAAAAGGCATGTTTGAAAATGGAGTACGCGCTATATATGAACGGCCTGTTTCACAAAATAGTACACACTATTCATTGACTGTTTGCATAATATCGACTACACATTTTGCTTGAAAGACCTCCTTCAAAATCGAGTATACACTATACTTGAAATGCCTGTTTGAAAGTTGTATGTATAAAACTACATATATTTGCCCATTTGTTAATAAATACAGACATTAAAATAAGCACATGTTGATAGTCTGCTGTACGTTCACATGCAAAAATTGACAATAATGACAGGATCTACATACAGTGCAGAGGTCTTTTTTAATACTCACTTTGCGCAATAGGAAAATGGTTATAATTGACTTGTACGATGTTATTGTTTGATTTCCCTTTCTTACTATTAGAGTCTAAATTATAAAATGTCGCAATACGCTCTATTCCTAAGATTTCGAGGGTTGAGATGTAATATTTTAACAGCTATTTTAGATAACCTTGGCTTTAGTTCGTGGATTGTGTTATTAAACGAGTTCTTTGTCTGTCTGTCTGTCTCTGATGATGTGAAGAAAATACATGCCCATCTTAAAGCTGCTTTTAAGATTTTTGCGCAGACATCACAGTGTTTAATTATTTCAGGTGTAACCTATACAATCATTCGCCTTCCATTCTGGTATGAAAACTTCTATGGCATCTTCCGTCCACACAAAATCAAACATGGAGTCTATGCGATTCGTAAGTATTGTATAGATTGTTTTATCTCACCTGTGTAAACATGTTGAGATAGATATAACGCCTTTTCTACAGCTACGGCC
This sequence comes from Megalonaias nervosa, assembly GCA_016617855.1. NCBI lineage: Eukaryota > Metazoa > Mollusca > Bivalvia > Unionida > Unionidae > Megalonaias > Megalonaias nervosa. The sequence goes on from JAECUM010014754.1 coordinate 26,327, forward strand.
TCGTCAGCTTTACAATTTTGTGTTAAAGTTTTGTGTTCACGATTTTGTAAATCAGATACAAGTGGCGATACGTAATCGCGCAGACCGAGTGATTCAACATGCTCGAATCGAAAAGAGAACAGAATAATGCCAACAACAGTAGTTTAATTAATTTTGTTTTGCATGGATTTGGTTCGATTCTGAAAACTGACGTTACATCTGAGAGTCTAAATTAAATCGTTCTTATTTTTCCCCAGACAATTTTTAAAAAGTTATCCTTATCTATTTCTGCAGTATTTATGACCATATGCATTTTATAAAGATATACATCAAGAGAGATACAGTTTCCTCATGCACACAGAAAATTAGATAAAGTGCTCATAAAAGCTTGAATGATTAATGGCACTGAACCGTTGGTTTTTGTTGTGTTTATGGATGATGGATGTATTTATGTATATATTTCAGCGCTACCAATCGAGGACGCTGCTATCGATATGATTTGTGTCAGGGACGTTGGGCCGTGTGTGATGTCAATATTGGACAGTCCAAAGCAGTATAGGAATAAGACCATAGGTTTGAGTGCTGACCGCATGACCACAGTTGATATGGCACATGTTTTCTCCAAGCATATTGACAAACAATTCATCTCTCCTAAGGTAGATAATTGTACTTGTAGGACTTCACTAACGTCTGTCTCTTTTATCATCTATATTTTTATCTCTCCGTCGATATTTCTGTCTTTCAGTCTGTCCGTCCCTCTGTCTCTCTTTATTTCCGTTTACTATTTCACATTCCCACTTTTACAAGATGAGCGTGTGCGTATGCATATATGGGTCGGCCCGCTCGTTTGTTCGTCTGTCCTTTATTTTACGAAATATGGTGTGCACAATTACTTTGGCAGTTTTTGATTGATTTTAATGAAATGTACACATCACAATCATAACCCAATGTTACAAATATTTTATATGACAGACTATTTTTGTTGTTATTTTCCTTTCTACAAAACGCTACTGGCGGAAATACGCGTGTCACGTTAACACGTTCATTGTTTTCCACTTTGATGTGTCCAGTATTTTTTATTTTTAGTTATTTATTATTCTTTCTATATAAAATCTGCCTGTAGCAGAGCATTGACATCACTCTTCTTTTTGGACGAGTATGGAAGGATTAAAAATCTATTTCGATATTTTTCGTGAGATGATGTCGACATGGACGACACATGGTCTAGTTTTGCATACATCATTTGTTTTCTTCCTGCGGCTACCCAGATCATTGGACAATGACAGATTTGCCTCTTCCTGTCGTAGATCATGGAACTCATATTCATTTTTCACTAAGGCGTGGAGAAAATTACGAACATCGCTATTCCTTCTAGTTATCTATTATGATGGTCTTTTCCAGAAAAGACTTTAATTAGGCCGATGAATCAGCCCATCGCCCGTGATGATATTGATTTTTGGATGAGGGGCTGATATCATCTATTCATAAAAAGCTGCAATTATATGCATCCAAATTTAGCTGCACAAATCGGTGTACATTTTACACACTTACCGGTATTTCTTGTGGCTGTGCAGCTACCGTCAGCCGAAGGGTTCTTTTGCTGACATGTACATTATATTTCCGGAGTAAATCATGTGTTTGGTGACTTGCAAATCCACCTGGAATAGCACAACCATCAGTCCTGTGGCCATTTTGAATTTCGCGTTTGATATGGCTGTTACCAATTACCAGTATGTGTCTAGACTTTAATATGAAAACCAAACCAACAATGTCACTGCGATGATTTGCTGGCATTGTTTCAACTCAGCCATCTAAACCATTCGACCATGTGCATAAACAACTCTTAAAAGTACACAAGTTGGTACCGTTAGCATTGCTGCAGGAGCAGCGCAGACTGCTAGCTTTTTGGCAATATATGAAAGAAATATATATATATATATATATATATATATATATATATATATATATATATATATATATATATATATATATATATATATATATGAAAAGAAAGGACAGAAAGTTGCACAAAATTAATGGAAATAAGACCGATCGGACGCACGGTTTTCTGAAAAAAGACAAAATCGGGCGAACATGTTAACAGGTATTCTCAAAGATTACCACAGAAATCATCACAGGTTCCCAGACCGTGATATTACAGCTAGACAAAGCTTGAGGGAAAACAAACCAAGGATCCAACTTTGTTTGGGCTAAATTCTAGTCAGTGACGTCAAGCAGGGGATTTTTGTGACAGGCAATTGTATGTGCGTATTTTTAAAATGGAATGTACTCTGTAGCATACTAACGGAGGGGGGGGGGGCGACGAGGCAGTTGTCCCTTGGTGCCGGAGGTCTTGAGGGGCCAAGACAACTGATAAAAATTAAATTGCGGGAAAATCGTTGTTGGGGCCATCATCGTCTCCCCGGAGTCATTTACTCTTAGTACGCCACTGACAGTACTAGTAATAAAAGACACAGAACACGCATCAAATGAAGACGATGGCACTTTCGGTAGCTCAGGAGTAAAGGGAAGTAATGTTTTCAAGGCGTGCTCATGATTTTATAGTGACATCCCCTGCCCTTTGCTGGCATCCTGGCAACATTTTTGCAACACTTACAGACACAAAACGCAAATCCAGACTTTCTCCCGAGAAACTAAGATCTCATTACTATTGACACGATTAATTAAGAAGGAGGAGAGATCAAAAACCTTCATAGTTCTATTAATCCAGCTTTATGCTGAAACAAGACGCAGAATCTATTTTCCACTTTTGATAGTAAATACTGTGCTCAAAAGGCTTCACAGAAGTGTGCTCACCGAGGTATTATGCTCAAACGGTTACACAGACTTGTGCTCACCGAAGTGTTGTGCTCAAAAGGTTACACAGAAGTGTGCTCACAGACGATTTGTGCTCAAACTGTTTCCAGAATACGGAACATGAATTCACAGCTTCATAAACTGGATAACTAACAGTTTTTCGACAACTTACAATTTACGCTAAATATTAACTGAAAACGGTTAAGCATGGAATAGAGCAGAAGTCACAAGAATGAACGAAACATGCAAGGTTATTGACATATTCTTTGGTATGTGCAACCTTTCATTTTATCGAGCTTCGTCCATTAAGATAATACTTCATTTTTATCACACTGCAAGCACTAGCATCTAGGATACCGATACCTTCCGTCCATCAGCTAATCTCCACCTAAATCATAGGGTGCAATTTCACTAAAATGAGTTTTTACTTGTCCATTTAGCAACTGTGCCCAACCTAATGTCATGGAATGCGGAAGAGTGTGGGGATTAAGGTTGTTTGTTTGTTCGTTCGTTCGTTAGGATAGGTTGGGTTATAAGAATAGGTATGTAATACTTGATATTTTTGCCAGCAACATTTTTTTAATGCTGTCATAATCGCGACAAACCAGAATGATTCAAAGCTATTTAAGTGATTTCCAAGTATAGCCCCTTGGTCACAGTTCCGGTCGCTGCCTGAGCCATAGTCGCTAAATAAGCTATTCTGCTACCTGGCGATCTACTATGCAATTTTGGATGTTATCCCTACGCCGATCGACTCTGAGGTCACGTCTGTATGTTAAGTGCAACAAATTAGTTCCAAACGTGGCCCCATTACTTTGTTAATTTTCATGATTTAGTGAAGTCACTCTAATAATCCTATGAAAGTAATTTTAAACTATGCACAATTCTTTCAAAAAGTGTGTTAATATTTGTTTTTGCAAACGAAAATTGCCGATACTTATTGGAGCACTTCCGTTGTCAAATCTTCATTTTCGGAGGTGCCTAGTTTTGCCCGATGTTAAGCTCTTCTTTTTTGGAGGTAAGTAAATCTTGCTTGTAGTTCAAAATCCCATAATGTCTAAACAGAAGTGATCGGTTTTCAAAACAAAAGCTCCGTAACGTTTGAAGTTTGTTCTGGTGGGAATCAGAACATACAATTTCATTTTAAGCAATATTCAATAAATAACCCGCATTGTAGCGATGGCGTGAAAGTAAAGTTGTTCCATCTTTTGTTTATGTTCATGTTGTTCACATTGTTTTCTCTTTATTTCCAACAGATCCGAACTAAGGACTACGAGAAGTTCAACTTTCCCGAAGCTCGAGATTTGGCCGCCATGTTTGAATTATATCAGAAAAATCTTGCACATAGAGATATTAGACTGACTAAAAAGTTGAATCCCCATGTCAGAACCTTTGACAAGTGGCTGGAACGGAAGCGATACAAATTAGAAGAGGTACTTGCAGGGGACAAGGACAATGAATTGGAGCACGGGAAATAAAAGTGCTTTGCATGATGTACCAGAAAGCATTATAATATTGAAATACAGCTAGTCAAGTATATGAAAATACAATTTTGGGATGTATAATTGTTCTAAACTCTGATTCTTCCCCTTTCTTGTTCGCAGCAGGCAAAAAGAGTGACGGAGGAAGTAACATGCATCACCATACATCCTGCTAGTGTTCACTTGTCAGACACTCCATTGATCCATCGTTCATGAAGATACAAATGCATTTAAGATAACGCGAATACGCTTCGCTTTAAAACTGAAATTCTTTTAAATATGGAATTACACGCTCTCTTTTTTGTCATAACGGTGAAAAATAGGAAATCGCCAACAATGAATCATGACAGTCATCATTTTTAGTTATATGTTTGGACTCTAATCGATTTACATCATAGACACTCGGGGATAAGATGCTAAACTAAGCTGAAACGAATTGTAAGAGTTGCCTCCTCTTATCATCCTCTAAATAAATTGTACTTGATCGAAGTACATCTTACACATTTAATGCACTAAAACAAGTTATCATTTCTAGTCCGCTGTTACTGATCTTGAGTACCAGTCGCACCAAGAAAAGCAAAACACGCTAAATGGACAGTTATACTTATCGGCATTAAGGATTCCAAGGAGGCAAGAGGAGGGAGATTCTACAGTTCAGTTCATTTAAATTAATAATCCAGTCTCCATGAGCCTGTGATCGAGTATCACTTTTCTTTGATGAACAATATAATATTAAAAAACAATGATTCATTGAAACACAATGGGCGATTTACATTTAACTGGTACTGCTGGTTTTCCGTTAACAGCGCAGTGTGTTCCTACATGGTATACGACATTAAAACAAAACTTGAGCACGAAGTCATAACATCACCTGAAAGTGATGCCTACGTCATGTACGTGATTCTTTCTGCTAACATAGAGGCACGAATAGCCGTTTTATTGTGGTAGAATCGTTTAAGACTAAGCAATCTAATATGACCTTGGCGACTTTATATATGAAAGAAACATGGAAAAGCACGTTGCAGCATTCCAGAGCAAGTTTCTGCTGCACAGTCGGTTGTCATGTTTATTCCTCTAAAACGATCTCTCCGATATCAGGTGCACTAGTGAAGATATGAGAGAGAGAGAGAGAGAGAGAGAGAGAGAGAGAGAGAGAGAGAGAGAGAGAGAGAGAGAGAGAGAGATTAGGGGATTTAATTTTTCATACTACATCAATGTAAAATCTCTATTGAAACTTTTGTCGTTATTGTGGCAATTTCAGAGTGACAAAATGTAACTGAAAATAAAAGAGACAGAAAAAGAAGTCATTTATATTTTTGATAATTTCTGAACTGTAGATTGCAAGTCTACTTCAATGAATCTAAATCGTGCTCAAAATTTACCTTATTTTACTGTATTATCTTCTTTTCCACAAATAGTTTCTAACACTAATCGATCTGGAACCTTCTTTGGGGTGCAATCTCAACACCTCTGGCTTTTTCAATGAGCAGAGAAAAAAAAAAACAATTCTCGAATGTAACAGTGTCGATGTATATGTTTTATTCGCTCACCTCAGGTTGCAGTCATGTTATAGACACATGACTAATAATTTCATAATGGTATTGAATGTACAGTTATATTTTTTCTTTTGTTAATCGTGGAAGGCGAGATATGTTGTGTTTGCGGGTGTCTGTGAAACAATTGTAACATATTTCGTTTAGTGAAATAGTAAGAAATAGTCAAACCTTATTGTGATTACAAGTCTGTGAACTTGTGTATTCTGACTGACGTCGTGTAACGTCGTAGAGATGAGACACATTGTATTGCGTGCGCGTCCGTTTTCTTTATCAAGAAATGTTCCTAAGTTGGAGAAAAATATATTGATGTTGTCCTTGAAATAAACATATAAATACTAGAGATGTTTAAAGGCGAATATGTCCCTAGACGAGAACATACTCTTTGCTAAACGTTATGAATACCTCCTCGTCTTTCTTCGTTCCTTTCCCATAATGAAGCACGCGCCATTGTTTTCTGACAACTACGGATATAGTTTTTGCATACGTCTTCCGCTATAATTATATGAACGGTATGTAATGGAGGCAAAAACGATTCTTTTCCTAACATAGAGGAGCAATTCCTTTCACTATCAACTCAAAAATCCCACCACTCTTCCGGAATGTTTGTGTGAGGTCTCTGCTGAATAATAAAGGACATATACAAGTGCACATACATTGATTTTATTACGTCGTCTTTCCACGATTACATCCACTCTATAGCAATTGATAAACGATGTTCTCAAACATTGATTTTTGGTTTTGTTCTCAGCAAGTCGATTTCTTTATATGATGGAATTTACTTGTATGCTGAATCATACATACAAGCTCCATTTGATTTATATAAACCAATGCTTATGTGGATGTTATCCAAATTTAGATTCAGATCAATCACATAAAATGTGTCAATTAATCACCTGATAATTATGTCTTTGAACAAATTAGCTGAACCTAATTAAAAACGAACAAGGACTTCATAAAGAAGTTCTTTTATAGTGATTCGTGGGTAGGAAAGAATCCATCTCTTCTTTGCAGACGCTTCTCCGTGAGTATAAGTTAGAAATCTTCCTTGTGCTGTTTTTGTCATACACTTTTTCTCTATGTGATCGCCATTTGTAACATGAACAAGAACAAACTGAAATGATTTCGTTGTACTCCGGTCGCTCCTGTGCATTCAAGACAACGTTTCCATTAGATGTGATGACGTCACCGTCCAAACGAACAGCATTCTGCGCAGCCGCAGCAGCTTCAATTTCGTCTCTTCGTTCATCTTCGGTGTTCATCGTTAAAAACCGAAGAACTAGTAAGTTCATAGCTGCAGATATCACTGTTAACCCGAATAAGATGAAGATCATGCTCATGGCTACATATTGAGGATTTGTTTGAAGTGAATCTCCTTTCTGGAGAGCCACAAAATCTCCGAAACCTATCGTTGTAAGGGTGATGAAACAGTAATAGAACGCATCCACGAGATTCCATCCCTCATAATGCCAGAACAGAAGAGCGCCGCTTGTGAGCACAATTGTTGAAAGGTTCATTGTAACCAGGATAACGTTTGTTTCAGACACCTCGGCGTTCTTCATCTTGAAGCATTTCTTGATTTGTTTTAGCAGGTAGGTAACAAACACATTGAGTCGCTCACCAACACTTTGGAACATGATGATGCACAGCGGTATGCCAGCCAAAGCGTAGAACATACACAAAATCTTGCCGCCCACCGTTTGTGGGGTGCTGTGACCATAACCTGAAATTAAAATCAAATATATTTAAAGCTTTGTTTATGCCACCGAGAATGCAACAACACTATCGAAACCTCATATTCACGGATAGTCTGATGATTAAAACTTGATTTATAATTCAAATTCTTTCCAGAAGGATGTAAAATACTAATCATTTTGCTCAGTCCGATGAAGTATGTCAGCAAGAGGCACAATAGTCGCTATAAACGGCTCACTGCACTCAACTCTGTAAGCAGAATCTGATTCACGTTTCAAGCCATATGAATTTTAAAACTCGATGTTTCTACAAACCTAACAATCCAACGTAGATCAAAAGTTCCAACAAGCTTCAGACAGTATCAAGTGCAACAGCTACACAATCAGCTAAGTTATTTACTTGCACAATCCTTTGTATCAGCAGTTCTTCACGGATACACAAATGTGATACATGTGTATAAAAATTATAATGGAAAGCACAAACGTTATCAGTAAAATATGGCACTCGGGCGTCACAAGTTTGAGGCCGAAAGTGGTTCTATACAGACATGGGTAATTGAACATTAAACCTCCATTTTGAAAAATTATACTGTATTGTCATAAGTGTGTTGGTTAACATTATGGGCCTCTTTACGGACAACGGGAATGTAACATTAATAGGTTAACGTGTTGAGCATCTATGCGACAAGAGGAATTTAACACTAGTCCATAGGTTTATAGTATATGCCTTTATGAGGACAAGGGGAACTTCACATTATTCTATAAAATTAATATTAGAATGACCTTCCAGCGTCAGTGGAAATTCAACACTGTAGGTTTAACATCAGTACGACACTCTTGTCTGGATGGGAATAGTGATAGATGTCTATATGTTAAACACGGTGGAAGGTGTGTTGAAAAATATCCACTATCACTTTGATTCTTCACTTTGCAATTCTGCATCGTGTCACCATAGATTTGATGCGATCGTCTATTGTAATGCGCTGTTGATGAAGAGATGCGAGAGCTTTCTACACTGTAAACAAATTTATACGTTAGTTACGGTTTTCGTTTGCTTTAAAGTTGTTACAGCATACATTCTTCTACGACTGAACTGATTTATAAATAGAACGCATGGTGAAAAGACCGTAAAACATTGCTACACCATTGAGCAAAGCTAAACTTTAGCGTAAGTTGAGGTTTTCATGTACTTTAAAGGTTTTACATTTTTTTGTTTTAGTTTGAACATAGCAAACAACATTTACTGACTAGCACAAATACCTACTGACTCTAGGTGTGAAAGATGGTCAATAGGCGTGAGTGTTTGTCAGTAGAACTGAGTGATGGTCAGTAAGACGGCGTATTGGTTTGTGAGTGTTGGTCAGTAGATATGAGGGCTGATCATTTATTAATAGTGTTAGGAGAAATAAGTTCTGGTTAGTAGGTTTCTTTCAGTAAGATGTGTTGGAAAGCCAGGATAGGTATTGGGCAATAATATCTAATGTTTTTATCTCTTGACTAATCAGTCGAATTGCAGTTGTGGCTTGGTTTTCCAGCTCATAAAAGGTACCTTCTTAAAGTACACGAAAACTTTAGCACAAGGCAAATTTTGACAATGTAGCAATATCTCGCTTTAATTTTCACCACGTTCTCTCTCTCTCTCTCTCTCTCTCTCTCTCTCTCTCTCTCTCTCTCTCTCTCTCTCTCTCGTCCAGTAGCAGAACAATGTATGCTATAAGAACCTTAAATTACAAGAAAATCTTAGGTTAACGTTGATTTCTAGCTTTGTTTGACGATGTCGTAATTCTTGCCTCTCTTAACCACAGACAGTCCCACCTTGTTCAACCTATGGACGATTATTACCTCTTCCACTAATGCCACAGGGTCATACTATTGCTAAACTTAAAGCGTAATGCTAAATTCCCATTGACGCTAGAAGATCATACAAATGTTAGTCCATTAGACTAATGTCAAATTCTCCTTGCCTGCACAGAGCCCATAATGTTAACATATGGACTAATGTTAATTTCCCATTGTCCACAAAGGATCCCATTTCAAAATGGCAGCCATAATGTTAATCCTCCTTGTCCCCATAGGCCCATTTAATGTTATTCCCATGAACTAACTTTAAATTCGTATTAACCATAATGCACCATTTTTTAAAAATGGAGTTGCAATTTTAAATTTACCGTGTCCGTATATGGCCATTTATAAACCCTTATTGCCATCTTTCAAAATGGAAGAGTGATGTTAAATTCCTCTCTTCTTAGTGTCATTTCGAAATGGAGGAATAATGTTAGATTCCACTTCTCCGTATAGAGCTATTTGCGAGCCAAAAGTGTTAATGTTCAAAACTGAGGCCTTATGTTAAATTCTTCTTGTGCACAGGTTGTGTTTTTGACTCAAAGTAAGATACTTCACTACCATTGTTATAACTGAAATTAGAGAATCCAGATTTGTACCTCCTAGTATACTAACACAAACCTTGAAATGTTCAGATTTACTACCAGAATGTGTCATTTCAATAGAATGCTCAGTCAGGATATAACAAACACAGTTAACACACCAGACACGGAATTCTCAAAGCACGAGAAATTCGTTCTTGATAAGCATTTTAGTTAAATCTCTTGTACTAATGATGTCTTGTCATGGCGAAAAATAATTTTCCCTTGTTTTACCAGTTCCTCATTATATCGATAGAAATAGCTATTACATTAAACCATGTAACACATTAAAGCTGAATAATAATGAAACCTATATCTAATTAAGCACTTTGTGGACAGTACAAAGCAATGGAAAAACGATCTTTAATTTTATTTTATAGTACAAATTGGATACCATAACTTGCCGGTAGCATAGACTACAAATCTGATTAACTTTCCAGTAGCATGGACTACAATCTGTTTCAGCATCAATTTAAACGAGTTTCTCATGCTGAAACAGTGACGAACGCAGTATGAAGAGCATCTGGGAGTAAAATGGCAACCTTCAGTGTACGTCTACCACCAGGACTCGGTAGGTCGATACTAATGCATGTTCGTAACAGCTGGACCAATTATCTCTTACAACAACAACTGAAGGCTAACACAAAGGACTGCAACAGGACTAGATTCAAGGGTGATGCTTATTTCTTCTATTTAAAAGTTGCATAATGATACGAGCAGATCTTAATTACTGGAGAAAATTATTTGGTAACATTTGTAAACTTTTGTTTACAAGTCATCCATTTGGTATGACCTTAAGCACACTCTTGGGAATACATACATTATAGTCAGTAGAATAAATATGCCGTTCTTTGAATTTTAAGAGAGCCACGAGTATCGATTGTATTTCTAGTTTGTAATGTTTGCATGTCACAATAAAACAAATTGATTAGAAGTTATGACAGACGAATAAAACCGATAATTTAAAGCCATTCCTAAAACAGTTTAATAGATACTTCCAAAATGTATACATGCTATCCATTACCATACATTTTCTAATCATGACCTGCTCTTAAACAAGAGAAACAACTATTGGTCCATTTATTTGCTCTTCACATTGTTCCTTTCTTAAACCATCGCTTCGAAGAGTTAAAAGTGAATCACACCAAAACTGGGTTACTGATACCTATCTCCCACAATTTATGCATACTGCTTAACATGCTGATCGGAATACAACTCTTAAATCTTTTTTCTTCCTGCCACGAAAGTTACAGTGGGTGGATTTTGTTGGAGTGAATATGTCTCTCGCACAATAGCTCAAACGCTTAGACCTACTTTAGAGGTTTACATTATTTACAAATAATGACTGATTCTACGGAAAGGTTGTATCTTCGTCAATCAAGCAATGCAACACAATAGAACTTACTTGTTCGTTTATAGAGAAATGTGCATGTGTGCGCCCATATATATATATATATATATATATATATATATATATATATATATATATATATATATATACTTATATCTCTATATATATATATATATATATATATATATATATATATATATATATATATATATATTTAGATAGATAGATAGATGTTTGACACCATAATTAGAATAAAGAGAATGAGTAATCAAAAGAGAATCACTGCGATAAATAGATTTGATTAGTCCATACGAGAAGCAAAGGTGACCTCATCGAAAGGCTAACCAATAGATGTGTCAGCTAAAGGAATAGCCTCCTGATCAACATCATTCTTAACACCTTTTTCTCCATAGCTTTTGTAACTGCACAAGCTGGGTATAAATCAGGGATTTCTTTCTCGATAGGATCGACTTTCCGATCCAAACAAGGCTTGTCATTTACAAGTGGATTAACCAAGACCTTATCTCCACCTCGGTCATTGCCTAGTAATAAATGGGTAAAGACGTCATTGTTCCAACTGTCATGGGTCTGATGACAAATTTACACAGTGTAGAGGAACATTAGCCAAACCACACTCTACTCCCTGAATAAGAACACTTCCATTAGAAGAAAACTTCTCAGAAATAGGTAAAGTACCTGACAATAAAAGACTATGAGAAGCTCACGTTTCCATTAACATTTTAGTAGGGATAGACTTGGCAGAATCATCAATAAGTGAAATAGAACCTTTCAACATGAATGGTTTATCATTCTTCATAATAAAATCAGATTCGTATTTATTTTTTCCCAACCTATGTATTGCTTTCAACATATGTCAGCGACGTCGACCTCTTATAAATAAGAGAATTTGAAAGTGCTCAGTCTTGATTATGTTGCCGATGTTTTAATCTGTACCAATCAGAAATAACGTATCCTTTCTTCTTGAAATAGGTACACGTAGGAAGAGATAAGGATTTCTGTTCAGTCTTATCAGAAACTTGATTCCTAAATATTGTGCCAGATTGTGATTTGGAAGTGTAAGACTGAAATGCTTTTTTTCTTTAGCCCAAAAACTGGTAAGAATACGATTTATTGACAAAAGAAACTTGGTGAGTTAAGGAATAATCCAACCCAAAGCTCTTTTATCCCCAAAATTCTTTACCACCAAATATTGGACCAAAATATTTTTTATTTCTTGCTTGGTTAAAGAAGCCTTCGCCTCAGAAAGATTATATTGTGTGGTAAGTTGGAGCCATTCGTCCTTTTTTAAAGACTCTAACCCTTCCTAGGTAGGATTTAAAACAAAGTTCTCCACCTAGGATGACATTGTGAAAGCTTGCTTGTTTCACTTTAGATTTCTGAAATATGTGAAATTAATATACCTAGAACTTAGAAAATTCCGAAGTAAAGTGAATTTAAATTCCAATAACAATGTTTTCTTAACTATTTTAGAGAAATATGTATCCCGGAGGAGCCCCCAATTTTCTGTTACAACTATATGGTCTTCAATTAATTAATAGGAAAGATAAAAAAAACAAACAAGTTTTACAAACTTCAACAACTAATTTATTTCCTTGGAATACAAAGTAAAAATTTAAAAAGAAGTTGCAGTATTGTGAATTAAATCCGAAATAGTCCTATAAGTTCTATCGCAAGTAAAAATGTATAAAAAAAAAAAATTGAAAATCAGTGGCGTTCCAAATAAATTCCAATATTGAATGTGACAATGTTTCTGTAGTTGTGAACGTACAAATATGCAAATGGTCTTGAAATGTGAGCTGTCTTTTTTGTATCACAATAATATAATCCAAAATGTCTTTGACTGAATATATAACTTATAATATTAATGGGCAGTTTGCATGGTCATTGAGCGTACAAAACGGTCAGGCCTACTATAATATTAACGGTCCGTTTGTGTGATCATTTAGAGTATAAATAGACACGTCTATTATAATATGAATGGTCAGTTTGTGTGGTCACTAGCAATAATAAAAAGGTATTTGATTGAAGTAACTGATACACATACTATTGCCACGCAATAAACAACTTTTGTCTCCATTTTCCAGGCCTGGTGGAATCATGAAATGATAGTGTCTGTCTTCGTATTATCCTGTCGTATACTTTTCTTTGGAACAGTGATGAAATGACACAGTGGGCGAAGAAATATATATAGATCCCTATCTCCAGTTTAATGAGTCTAGAAAATTAACTAATAGGGGTTGAATCTAGTAAACTTTGTGACTCACCAATTGCAGTTACCAACGTGAGTGAGAAGTATAAGGATCCGGCGAATTTCCACTGTACCCCGGAGTAGTACGGTATGGTTTTCATGACGTTACGTTTTAGAATGGCGTAATCGTCATCGGATATATTATAAGTGATGCGGATTTCTTTTTCTTCCTTCCGTAATGAGATGCGTCGTTGTCCCTCGAAAGCTGATTCCAGTGCGTCAAACACGGCTGCACCAACTAACAAGTACGTAAACGTGCACACAATCAAGGACAATGTCCGAACATTCTGTTTTTTCATTTCCATTATTACTGTCAATTCCACACTGACGGTCAAGGATAGATGGTTTATTGCATCGGTTTCATCTGTAAGATATATATATATATATATATATATATATATATATATATACTGTATATATATATATATATATACATATATATATATATATATATATATATATATATATATATATATATATATGTGTGTGTGTGTGTGTGTGTGTGTGTGTGCGCGTGTGCGCGTGTGTGTGTGTGTGTGTGACCATACTTTTCTAAAACCGGAATAATAAAATATACATGAAAAGCTCACACGAAAATAAGAGAGGATATTACGATTAAAACAGAATTCGTGTTAATATATAACAAATGTGATCAAATTACTTTGAAGATTTAGAAACAAGTAACGTTACTTTGTCTCTATGATGTTTTCACATTAAGATGGAAATATGATATATGATATGTATGTCTGTATGTGTACATGTATTTGGTTTAATGGCATGTCAGTACAATTCAGGTCATGTAGTGCCAAGTTCAGGTTTCCTACTAAAGATACACGTGTCGAAGATAAAAGCCCAGAAGGCTAAAATCCCCAAGTACCAATGGAAATATCTGACGTTAACCGCGCTCGTCAAGAAGTGCAAGACCTCCTAAAGCGTCAAAAGTATCACAGGTCGTATCTTTGGGCAAAAGGGTTGTCCCCATTAGTCGCCTCATAAGTGAACGGATCATGATCGCAATGCGCATGTGTGTGTGTGTGTGTGTGATCAATACGAATGGATACTGTAACAGATATATTAGTATTAAGAAACATACCTGGCAAATAGTTATAATCTAATAATAACAGCGTGAAAAATAAAATGAATATAATTTTAGTATATTTTCTTAATGCATAGCAAGTGAAACAAAAAGTACCTAATTGCATATCTGAAGGAGAAAGTTAGCTATTCCATTGTCTTGGCGAATCTTAACAAAAATAGCCAACGGTGGTAAACAAAATTAATATAAAATGAAGCAATCTGATGCCTTCAAGGTCGATTTTATTCCCGAAACGAAATAACAATAATGCTTCAGACAAGTAAAATTTAAAACAAAAACCAAAATATAAAAGGTTCTTATTATATGTTGTTAGTAATGACTAACTTACTTACAAGATGTTGCCAGTGTCGTTTAAATTATTTTTCCATGGAACGTATTCATTTGATTATACAGTGTAATACGATATTCACGTGTGTAGTAATGAGCAGGGGTGTAGTGCTGTGGGAACGCGTGGGAATGGCGTTACCTTACTTTTTTTTCGCGTTCCCTTGCTGTTCTTTGCACTCGCCATTGCCACCCCTACTCCTGCATCTGAGTAACATGCGTTCATTCACTTCTTTATTGCGTTCTCTCACTTCAATGTTTAGCACTGTGCCACTGGTATTGAGACCTCCTTTGTACATGTAGTGTAACGTAGTGTTTTATTATCTCCCTGTTGATGACGCACATAGTTTTGGTATATTTTTTTAAGTTAGTCGATAAACTGTTATTTAAATCGCGAGGAATGGGGTATCTAATTAAACAAGTCCAAAAGATCTCTTCAGCTTATTTGCTGAAATACGTAATAAAACTACCTCATAAATGCTTCTAACGCTTTTTTCCCCAGATTAATTATTACCTTTATTTCGCCAAGTCAAAGTTGGACTGGTAAATCCTAAATCCGAAGTGATCTTAGGATTATCTTTCGATTTTCTAGAAATGCATGACATCGACTGCACTAAGGAAATGACTTCACTGACAGTTTAAGCTCTCTTTCGGTATCTATAACACCAGTACATTTCATGCTCGAGAACTTTACAAAAATGTGTGATAGTTTATGCAGTTTTAAGATGTCCGATTCCATACAGATCTACATATACGTTATACGCTGTTTAATATA
>JAECUM010014755.1:0-41375 GCA_016617855.1 Megalonaias nervosa
CGATTAGTCCAGAAATTGTTGGCAACACATTCAAACAAATAAAAGTAGGTCCCTGAGGTCTGGACATGCAGTACTGCCAAAGGTGACCACACCAGAATACAGTCACAACAACATAGACAAGATTGAGGTAATTGAATCAATGTTCCTAAACGTATCGTTATCACTGCAGCTTGAAAGGTTGCTACGTATAGTCGCTTGATAATTTAATAAAATCGCAACCATCAAATGTTATGACTTTTCCTATCATAGTGTCATAATTAATTAGATTATTGTTAAATACATTGTAAGTGCTGAGGATGCAATATAAGTCACTGTAGCCCCCGTTCGCCAGTTGTATGTACGAATGGATTAATTTAAACAAAGTCATGACGTTTCCTGGCAATGTATGAAGCGATGGCAGAAACCGAACAAAAGTACGAATCCTAAAATGGATGACAAGAGTCGAATTGAATATTTATTAACGGCTCTAAGGGGCTTCCTCTTCTTCCACAACTTAAATCCTTTGTTGTCAGATATTCGCTATGCTTTCGCATACCAAATTAGAGGTAATCATCTATTGGACTTGATAGGTGATTGTAACACAGGATAGAACTAAAATATTTAACTAAACTTAGAACCTAACTATTATAGGATTCAAGAAGGAACAACGAATTTCTCACGAATGCAAATGGTCACATGCTTGATTATATCCACTTTGAACTGGAAGAACTTGTCAACAAAAGTAATCGAACAAAAAAAATGCAAATACAAGCGCCATCCATAAAGTTAAAGTGTTGCTACCTCTGCCGAAATGACATTTTTTCGTAAAGAACCTAAAGGTGAAGGATGGGCAAAATAGACGCAGGAAGACGCTGGTTAATGTCCAGAAATAATTTATAAAATAAGATGTACAGAACGTGTGTTTATCACGCTATTTAATCGTATATTTCCATCAGTGTATCAGTTTATCAAGCAGTAATATTTTCAATATTCATAGCTTTGATATTAAAAAAATTAAAATTTCCCAATCAACGAAGCCTTTTCTATATTAGAGAAATATTTGGCAGAGAACACAGGTCTTGAAGATGATCATATTTTCAATAACTGTTCTGAAACAGAGATTGTGTGATAAAAGAGAAAGAAGAGTCCTCAGGAAACAAGTTTGAGTGATAGAGTGTTTAGGAATACACTACGTATTTTCTAATTCTGAAAACACGAGTCTGTAATTTTATAACATGCGAATTTAATATCAAGTCTCTTATGACTTAGTATTCGACCACTATTTCAAGCTGTATTGTATTGTCCCTTTGGAGTTACATTTCTGATTTAACTTCCAAATTATCACGAATCGAAAGGTATAGAGTATCCTCAACGAATGTGCCGACGTGTCAGCATCCCTAAAAGTGCCAGTTCGAAAATGGTCATAATATATAAAGATAATATGATCCTGAATGTCACTGAATAAATAGTAAGATCTCAGAAATAGTGATTTAGTTCTAAAGTCAGCAAGCACCTTGTAGTTTCAATGATTTCCTTAAATAAAGAAATCTTCAACCTCATATCCAGCACAGTCTAAGTTGTAAACAAGGTTAGGTCTCTGAATAAAAACATGACAAAGATCAGGTGGACAAGGAATTTACAAGGGGAAAAGAAATGTCCTTATTTCATGTAAAGGTAGCATGTTTGCAAAATGTATCGTAAAGTTTAGTTGAACTCATGGACACAAGTTTGCTTGTAATATGTTGTTAGATAAGTGTAATTCAGATTTGACATAGGTAGCACTTTAAATAATTATCGACATTGATACATGTAGTCGTTTCCAGTGTTATAACATTTGGAGAGCACAATGCAAAATGCATATATTATCTACTGACTCCCATCGTACTTCTTTCTCCTGTAATAGCACGTGCACGCGTTATGGAGAGAGAGATGAGGAAAGGAGGGAGGGATGGAGAAAGAAAATGAGAGCTGATTGCATAGATCTTTGATTGTTCATCTAAACTTGGCATTATTATGTACAAAGCCGTCTAATGCTTGGTATTGACACCTTTCTCACAATGTTCACAATTTCATCCAAACTTTTGAATCGATATATTTTTTCTTTCTTTTGACCATTTTATTTGTCAGTCTAAATAATGATGCCAATTCGATTAATGTCAGCATTGGATAAATGCATAGGAAAGGTAGGAGGAGAAACCTCTCCCATCATTAATGGCACAGTTCTGCAGTTATATGCAACCAAATGGAGAATTCCTTAACTTCAGTAAAAATCACCCATACAAAGCCATCAAATAATTAGTTGTATATATAAATTCTAATTGCCAAGACAATCTTAGTCAGATGTGGTATTTAAATTGTTGCAAGCAAAACCAGTGTGCACGTACTTGTATCTGTGTCTGGGTAATTATGAGAAAGAGAGAGAGATTCAGATGAGGTTTTTGTAAGAGCAATGCTAATAAATACCGTTTGTGTATAGTTTACTTCAACGTTTCATTAACAAATCTTAAGCAGGGTTAGGTTACAGATAAGGGACTGACCCATTTTCATTAGCATGCTTCATATTAGTACTACGTTTTCTAAACACAAAATATATGATCTGTGAGAGATATGCAGCGATTGAAAAGGCCGAGATTAGGTATGTTACTGATACATCGTATGATACTATCTTAGCAAGGAATGAAAGTATGATGTGGTAAGATATAACGTAGTGAAATCCTTTGACATTATCTTTGCAGTAAGTAGATTGTAAGCCTATTACTGACTCCCTGGAGTTTAGTAGTGAAGGAGTAGCCTTTTTACCTAGGATTTTAGACTCTTATCGTTTAAAACCCAAAATGTTAGGTTTGTTATATGTTCTGAATTCAGTCTACCTGTAATATGTGGAAACGGTAGAGGGTATAAGTTATTCTCTGACATCAAACCAAAAACTTAAAAACGTTAAACAGTTAGAATGAACCTACTTTCAGTGGCCTGGATATCATTTGAATATGTTCAATAATGTTCATCCTACATACTCTTTGCGATTATATAACTGCCCATATATTATCTTGCAGTCATAACTCATGTGTGATTGTTGGAAGTTGGGTGCAATCGATGAATCTGCAGTCTACTTCCGTTTAGACAAGATTTTAATTGAAATGTAGAAATAAATACTGTTTATTTACATTACGTAAATTAAATGATTCTCTGCACTGCACAACAATTTAGCCTAGTTCAAACCTATTGTATTGTATATTTAACTGTGTGCTTAACCTTTGTGTTTATTTTAAGTTGTACTTTAGATAATGTGAGATAACGTTTGTTAATTTTGCTAATAAATGTAATTTGAAAAGAAAATGTTGTGACGAAGTGTATATGGTTGGGGTGGGGTGCTCCCAATATTTTAATTAAACTATTACAGAAGTCCCACAGAGGTTCTGTTTTGTTGCAAGTTAAATTTGATGAAAGATAGATGTAAAGATCCGAGCCCCCAGTGAGTAATGCCGATGGTTAGATGGTAAAATATCCAAGAAAAGGTTGAAGTGCAATGAATAACAATTTAATAACAATTCAATAATCAAACTACCCAACCTTCCAATTACACTCCTTCCGCTCGACCCTTTAATAAGCCTATTGCATCACTTTAGTAGCAGTGTCAGACTGATTTCTTCCTGTACTTGTATTTCTACGCATCTGTTTTATCCCTTCTCTCTCTCTCTTATTTCTGCCAATTCCTTCTCCTCTTCCTCTCCAACCTTTCTCCAGATTGATTCTCCTCCTCCTCCTCCTCGACTTTCTCTAGACACCTTGTCCTCCTCCTCGAATTTCTCTCCAGACTACTTCTCCTCCTCCTCCTCTCCCACGACCACTCTTCTCGACTTCGACTGTCTCGGCTACAGTTTAATTTCGTCTCGAACTCTTGAGGTCTTGGGACCCAATGGAACCGGAAGTTCTCTGTCCCCTAAGGAGCTTCCTGTGAAAAGACAAGGACGGTACAAGGAGGGTAAAATCTTTCACCTTAGCCATCTCATCTCACTACACACAGCTTATCATCAGATAACGACTATTAAATTGATTCGTTCTGGAGTAAACCCTATTGATCTGCAATCCTTCCAGGCGATTACTAAATTTTCTCTTACGAGTTCAGAATGTATCATTCGGGTCTGAATTGTAATCAGACCTTCTATCTCAATTTCGATTGGATATCGCTGTGAACTGATCCAATTAACTTAGGGGAGAATGTCCTTCTTGCTGAATGTCAACGTGCGGATAAGAACACGCCCCGTTCACCCAGTGGACTTCCTTTTGACCCTTGAACTAACCTTTAACATATAGGTGTGATAACGGCAAGCCTTTGTTAAGCAGTGCGATCGGTCTCCTTCGCCGACTAAAGTTTGCGGTCTTTGGCTGGTCATGGTGACGCTGCTAAAGAATTCAACACTAACCCCACGGCAATCTTTAGACATCAAACACATGGCGACGGTAATATTCCTAAAAGAGGTACATTATAGCTTATACATGAATTTATAGCTGGGGCTTAGCAAACGTGACACCGGTGATAAACAGCATACGTCTTTGAACCAGTGACTTGAATGGAGTGAGCGTAGTTCAAAATTCTGCCTTTGCGTGCAAAAGACAACCACTCCATTTATGAACACGAGTGATTTAAATCTTTGGACATAAAAGGGCTGTAGCGCACATATAAGGAGAGTGCTTCGATAAAGAAAGCAATCGTGATAAATTAACTTTCATGTCTTTTAAGAGCCTTTTTCACAGCAGTGGTTTCTAACGGAATACACAGTTTGGCTTTTGTGATTATGGATGTAAATTTCGACTGATTCGTGTTGCATATGAATCACTTTTGCAGGAAATAAATTAAAAATGGGAGAGCGCACATCGTATGATCATAATTTAGAGAACATTAATACAATATGGTCAGTAATATTCTTGTAGTACATTTAACATGTAATTAGGGGTTAGAGCATTTGAAAAAGGAATACAAATAAATACATTGTATGCAGATTTTGTTTAAATGTTTGTTAAACAAATGTTATGTAGGGAAGGGTAAGTGGCTTGACACTATTTCTTTCATTAACACGTTTTATCCTACTGCTGCACACTCGGGATAGACTGTAATAACTCTGAGAGGTACACAGAATTTCCAAAAGGAAGATATTAGGCATATTAAAGATAATTGTTATGCAAAATATTGATTGGTGACTTTATTATTTATAATCTCTATGGTCTGGTTTTGCTATTTTTCTTGGAGAATTTGCATCATACACGTACATTTGGTGCTATCTAATTTAAACTTTTGTGGCAATATATAACTTATTGAAAAGCTTTGACATTATATTTGCATAGAGTAGATTGTAAGCCTATTACTGACTCCATAGAACTAAACAGAGCTAAGTAGTAAAGGATTAGAAAAAATATTTACTGTGAGCCATATATCAGTACTCAATAGTGAGTTCATACTTGCTATGTTATTTATTTAATGGGTAACATCTTTTGTTTTTTATCCGAAACAGTTTTAGTTTTATTTCTACTCAAACTTTTGAACAGGGGAAGAGGATCGGATTCTGTCTCTTTATTTTGACACCTTTTTCATATTGTTCACAGTTTCATTCAAACTTGGAGTCAAAACTTTTCTTCCTTTTGACCATTTTTTTTCGACTGTTTGAATAATAATTTTAGTTCGGTGTATGTTAGCATTAAGATCTAGGCAGATATATCTCCCAACATCGGTGAGAAAGATCTGTCGGTATAAATAACTAATTGGATCATTCCTTGAAATCAATACAAATTCACCCGTAAAAGCAAGTAAATAATTCATTACATATGCAACAATTTATTGCAAGAAAACCATTGTGAGAGATGGTATTTAAACTGTTATAAGAAAGATTAGTGTGCATGTACTTGTATCTGTGTCTACGTAATTATGAGAGAGAGAGAGAGACAGACAGAGACAGACAGAGAGAACGGGAAAGAGACTGTATCTCGTGCATGTGCGCGCAAATATTAAAACTTTATTCCGTTATAGACACTAACTACCTGATAACGAAATCACAACTGGTTACATTATTTGACTTCCATTTTGGAGAATGAAATAGACTATTAAAATGTACATGCTCTTGGAGTTAGGACCAATGTTTTTACACGTAAGAACCTAATTTGCATTTTATTGCATGTGATTCCCTATTTCAACCTCAAAACTTTCACACGAATTTTGATCAGTTATTTAAAATTTGTTTCTGACCGATATATTAAAATGATTACTATTTGAGCCATTTGTCCATGATAGCCGAGTTAGATACATTTTTGAAATCTCACTTTGGGTATTGAATCTACTTTGTTTGCCGTAACGGGACACTACCGATTGATATGGATAACCTATATATTTTCTCCACAGTCTTTTTCATTGAAGTTAAGTTCCTTATCCAGTCTATTGTATTATTCTGAATTTTTTTTTTTTTTCCATTTATTTGGTATAGTTTTCATTCTCTTTGAAGCAGGCATAATTCGTATACGGAAGAGACACTGTTTTTAATGCACATTATCCTTGCGTTTTATGCTCCTCGTTAATACCTTAAAGAACAGGACTCATTGTTGTTGAATTTAATATTGCTATAATAGGAGGTAAGCGTTACTGAACAAACTCTTCAGTAAATTATTTAGCAATGTATTTATTCTGCAGATAAACAGCCAGCTTTATTGCATCAATGCAGTTTGCGCACACGGGAAGACATCCATTTGCAATAAAGCGAGAGCGCCTTATGTCTCAATAATAGTTTAAGGAACACTGTTTGCATACAACTTTTAACATCAAGCCCATGTCTCTGAGGTCCTTTCATGATGAAAGATATATAGAAACTACAAAGCATAATGCACCTATATGTTTTATTTTTGTTAAATATCATTGCATTATCATCATAATTAAAACACTTAGACAAAGAGTCATTAAATTTACAATCTTAAAGCTTTCACTCTCTTTTGCTACAGCAACTCTTGTCGAAAAGGACAGAGGTATGTTGTAAAGGGAATTACAACTACGAAAGTATTAGATGTCTATCTCGAAGGAGATTTATTTTTTATCCAAAGTTAAACCTCTCCCGATTGTAAATATGAAATTAACTAATATGCAACAGTACCAATGCACTTAAAGCCATTATACTAAGGCAGTCTAAAGACAAAATCAGTATCAATGGACAAACAAAGTTATTACGTACATTTAATGCTGATGTTGTCACCGGCGATTAACCAAATAAAGTTAGCCAATGGCCTGCGCAAACACATTCCACCGAACCCCCATCATACACAAAGGAATCGTAAACGTCATCGTATTGACTTCTTTAAAAGCAGTTTTAAGTTTCTTAAAAACCCAGTTTTAAGAGGTCCTGTGTTCTGGTGGTTTTGGAGAGAGCTAGGAACCTTTGACAGGCAAGTCTAGTTTTCTTTCAACTTCATGCTGGAAATTTGTATAAATGCATTTGATAAGAAGTTCGAATTGTTTTTATGAATTTGGATCCTTTTACATATTTCACAGGAGGAATACTTTTATTAGCAATACTATTATTTATGTTCCAATTTGCAGCATATATGGGTGGAGCAACTGTTATGTTCGTATCATCAATGATTTTGTTTATTTACCACAATTAGTGTATTTAATTCGTTTGCAATATAACAATGTATATTATATTCAGATTATGCGCGGAATTTAATAAATTTACCGATTTTTGCACTTGATAGACAACGTTATATATATATATATATACATATATATATATATATATATATATATATATATATATATATATATATATATTCTGATTTCTAAAATACTTCTTTGTTCTTACGAGAGAGCATAAGGTACACGAACGTATAGTGAAGGTTTTAGTGACATGCGAGTGATCTTTCCTCAGAACAAATAAGCACACACACACACACACACACACACACACACACACACAGACACAGACACAGACACGCACCAGCGCAACCAACATAATGTGGATATTTTAAATCTAAGGAAAATATCATGCCATACTCAACGTATTTAGAAAAGGTCCAGAACTGTATCGTGATAAAGGCAGAATTGAAACATCAAGTGAGAAGACGAGAAAGGGGGAGAATAAAAATGTAAACATTCACCACCCATTGGCGAATTCTCCATGAACTGTATAAACTGAAACTGCAATTATGCATATTTCAGTGGACTGAAGGAAATGATACTCTGTCATGACATCAAAAGTAAAAACAAAAAAAAAAAAAAATAAAAAAATAAAAAATAAAAAAAAAAAAATTATTCCGTGTACTGCAGAAGCGTGAAATCCCTTCATGCGTTCTCATTTGATAAATTTTAATGTACTTTCAGAATTAATGACATTTATCCGGTCGCATTTTTCCTTTTTCACTGTAGTCCCACAATGAATGTGCACCAATATTTCATTCTCGAAGATAAGGCGTTGTTTCATTATTCAAAAAGGAAATTTACTGTTTCTGTGCTTCTGGAACTGATCTATCATTGAATACACCATTATATTGGCTTGGATTCCTACGCTGTACATTTAAGATAGATATGTTATTAAATTTGAAATCACTACTTGCATGAAAGTAAGAGATATCAACAGTGTTGTTTCGCAGAAAACAATAGCATGACTCAAATGTTAAAACGAACCACATTCAAAGCGTTTAAGTAAGTATTAAAATTCTTAACGTTTGCAAACGGACCGTGGAATTTGCCCCTTTACAGTTTGAAAATTCTTTACCAGCCTTTACCGTCATACTATTTTGAAAATTATTTGCAACTACTTCGATTGTTACATCATGGAGATTGAATTAAATAGTTCAAACGCTGTAATATCGTAACATTTACATACATTTGTGTTATAGATGTTAGATTCAAGACGAATTCACAAAATGTCGTAAGCTCCATACGTTCATTACAATCATGAAGTTATTATTGTATAAAAAAAAAATTAATATATTCTACGTGTCAACAAAAGAAAGTCTTTGATAAGTTATGACGTGACTATTTTATATCTGTCTCTACAGGAACTAATTGAGTAACCTATGGCAGCACACTATCCACTGTTTCCAAATCTGACAAGGAAGAAACTACGCAACCAACAGATGCACCATTAATCCCCTCCTCTGAAGGAGCATCAACGGTGATATCGCCAACCGTAACAATTGATGCTGACAAATATAGTGATTCTGATGAAGAGGAAGATATAGAGGAGGTACAGGCAACAGATGCACCATTGCCCCCGTCATCTGATATAGCATAAACAGTGGCATCACCATCTGTAACAAGTGATGTTGATGAAGATAGTGATTCCGATGGAAATGAAGATGTAGAGGCACTGCAGGCAACAGATCCACCAATGAGCCCGTCCGTTGAGGGAGCAACAACAGTGGCGATGCCATCTGTAACAATTGATGCCGACAGAGATGACGATTCTGATGAAGAGGAAGAGGTAGAGGCGGTGCAGGCAACATATGCACCACTAAGCCCGTCCGTTGAGGGAGCATCAACAGTGGCACCACCATCCGTAAAAAATGACCTTGATGGAGACAGTGATTCTGATGGAAATGAAGATGTAGGGGCAGTAAAGGCAACAGATGCACCAATGAGCGCGTATGTTGAGGGAGGATCAACAGTGGGCATCAATATACGTAACAATTGACGCTGACTGTGATAGCGATTGTGATGAAGATGCAGAGGTACACGAGGTGTAGGCAACAGACACACCGTTGAGCCGTCATCTCAGAGCATCAACAGTGGCTATTATATAACTATTGTATTAGACGAAAGAGACCTTTGGAGTTTGTACCGTAATGTCTTCCGTATTAATCATTTTAGGAGCAGGAATTAATCTGCACGAAACATCTATCTATCTATCTATCCCCACCAATTACAGGTTCCATCTTTGATCACAGATGATGCAACTTCAAAACATAACTGAACTGTATAGCATGTATAAGGATAATAATTCCAGTGTTGTGCAGTTTTTTTCTGGGCGAAATAATACAAAATATCTACCAAACGCTTAGGACAAGAAAACAGACACGAACGTCTCCATCGACGATATCCCTCACGATCGCACACACACACACACACACACACACACACACACACAGATATATATATATATATATATATATATATATATATATATATATATATATATATATATATATATATATATATATATATAAAGGACACAAATCATATGGAGAATAACAGCCCTTTCAAGCGCTCTGGATCCAGCAAGGGATCACGTATGTCAGGGATTGATTGAGATAAATGCAATAAACTGACGACTAACAGTGCAAATCTAGTATCTAACCAGCCTGAGCGTTTTGGACCCTTAATGAGTCTTCTTTCAAAGGCATATACAAAACATAGACAAAACGAACAAATACAACACAAAAACCGTTGTGCTTGCAAAATAAGCATGGCTGTTTCTATATGAATTAAACCTTTAAATGTATTATGTCTCAACCAGCCTCAATCAACTTGTTGTAGACACTGGACAATATTTGTATGAACCTAAAAATCGATAAAACTTGGCGACATCTATTACCTTGTTTACATTTATGTAAGCGCACATTATATCCCGGATATATCATTCTTATAGTAAACAGCGCCCGATTTCACTTGAGCTTTTCCATTTAATTACATCAGACCTCTGCTTTGGGCTAAAATCTCTTAACCCAAAGTAGTAAAGGCACATAATGAAAATCGTTGAAAATCTTTTGACGAATACCTAGTGTATAACTATTCGATAGCTTTACTGTTTGTTGGAGGAGCTAGGCAGGTTTTAAATAAACCTAAATGTGGCTAAGGATTAATGTTGCCATTCTCAGTCAGGCTGGTATCACAACTAATGTCCTGTTAGCAAAAGTTAGCTATTTCCTACAAAGTTGTTCTTCACACTCTTAGGTAGAAACCAAATCTTGCATAAATGTATGCCTTGCCAGGATTTGGCTAGTGTCTCTTGTCTCTGTCGCTCCCTCTCTTTTCTTCCTGTATTCCTCTTTTTCTTTCTCTGTCTTCCTCTTGTGTTTCCCTTCCTTTCTTTCTGTCTGTATCTCTCTCCTCTGTCTTCCTCTCTTTTCCTATATCGGTCAGTATCTATTGCTTCCTCTCTCTCTCTCTCTCTCTCTCTCTCTCTCTCTCTCTCTCTCTCTCTCTCTCTCTCTCTCTCTCTCTCCTCTATCATCCTCTGAATATTGTACAAGGTGGTGGTAATTGTATTCTGAGCTATTCGCTTTGCAATTTCATTAGGCAATGACACCTACCAAATTTTCGGAAATAATATTGTCAGGCATATGTGCTCCACAATGGTTACTAAAACGCTTAGCAATTACCACAATAACAATGTAAATAAGTATTTACAGGACAGTAATATGGAATCAGATACTGTGTGGACAACTGATGCCAAAATTATGAATGCAACATCTCTGTTGTCTACTGAGATTTATGTGTATAGTACTAGTGGATCCAATTCCAAAGGAGTTATCCAGTATGATTGGTTGAGGTACCCAGCATATGTTTCCTTGGAAAGTTTCACTCACTCTAGAATTTATTAACAAAACCTTGCAAATGACCATTTGAATGTGTGTGTGTTTGTGTTTTGGATTTTTAATGTAGCTTTGAGTCATATTACTGCAATGTCTGCAGTGTGGCAGTTTATAGTGATATCTTGCACTGAGGCATCATCCTGCAGACATGTAGCATCATGTCCCACCCAGTCACATTATCTTGAGACAAGGCCGACCAGTCTTACCACTAACCTCTTAATGCTCAGCGCAAAGTGAGGCAGATGCTAGTACCATTGTATAAGTCTTTGGTATGACTCAGCAGGGGTTTGACGCACAACCTCCCACATCACATGTAGATGCTCTAACCACTTAGGTTATAGGAGTGGTGCCAATTATACTGCAGTGTTAGTTTGCTAAGAAGAACCAGGGAGATTCATTGAAAGTTGTGTCTTATACCATGCAAGTGACTTTTGAAATGCTATTAATCCAAAATTGTAACCTCTATTAACCGTAAAGGTTCATTTAAAATAAACCATATGTAAGATTTTGTATTATATTGCAAATGTGGGCCTTAAGCAGATCAGGATAGAGTCCATTAATGAAAATAAACAAATTCATGTTGGGAGAAATAATTAGCTAGTTGATTCTGTCACCCCACTCCCCACCCCAAATTATTTTATGACCTGTTACATGTATGGTATTTCCTTATGTTTAATACCAAAGAGACAATTCATAATAAGGAACCAATTGATTCTAGTGGGGAAAGAATCAGCTAGCTGATTCTGTCCCATCCCCCCATTTGTTAAGGGATCCATTATATGTGATATTTCACTTGTGGGCCTTAAGTGTATTACCAAAGGGCCCATTAATGAAAATAAATTGCTTGGTTGAAGGGGAAAAATACTTAGATAGCAACCCTTCCCCCATCTCCATTTGTTAACTGACTCATTACATATATACAGGTGACAGTCAGCTTATTACCAAAGAGTCCATTATTGAAAAGAAACTAATTATTTGAGGGGAGGGGGGGAATAACTAGAGGCGGGAAATTAATGAGTTGTAGGGGAGGGGGCAAGAAATAATGAAGGGGTTAGGGTGGAAGAATTGGCTGTTACACCCTCTATGAAAATTGCCAATTAAGAAAAGGAAAGTGGAATAACAAAACAATTTTTCCAGATTGATGTTGTATTGTAATTAGGTAAAGGATTTTTAGAAATGATTTGTACATGGTTATAATTCCTGCACATTGCGAGATCAGCACTTTAACTTTGGGTATTTTAGTATTACATGTATATAATTTGTTTTACAAAACTCACTATCTTGTACCAAGCAATACATCATCCAACACATCATCACTGATAATCCAATCAGCATAGTTGCAACAGCTCCAGTTCATCACCATTAGTATCAAAAGCCATAGTAATAGACCATGTGATCCAACTCCAAGATCAAAGGTCAGAACTTCTAAATAGGCCTGTACTGAATTTCACTGGACTAAGGCATGCCTTTGAGAGGTTGAATATTGTATACTCAACTAGCAAATGCCAGCTTAGTAGCTCATACTTCAGACAGGAAGAAATACAGTTTAAGAATGTCATCCGTTTATGATTTTCATGAAGAAGATGAAATAGAGAATGATGATGAAATAGTAGAGGCCGGTGTGACAGGAGAGAGTAAATACATTTTATACTGTTTAAATGAATGATATAGACAACCAGAATTTTGCAAAATGTATCAGTTGAAACACTTCATGATTAAATACCTTTACAGAAAATGGAAATTACTGAACTAATTTCTATATTTCTACCTGACACAATTTTTTGAAAAAGGTGTTTGTACATATATGTCATAGAAACAAGCAAATTACAGAATGCATGATCTTTCATTTTGAAATTTCAGTGAAAAGTTTAATTTTCTGCAAATGAGAATTATTATTCCAGAATAGATACACAATGAAACAATGCAATAATCAAACAACCAGCCAGAATTGTTTGTACTGTAGTGGGCCATTTCAGCTCCATAAATAAATTTCTAATTGATACAAGATCTACAATATGTTAATAAAAATAGCAGGTTTCTTCTACGGAACTGAGGGTTATGTATTAAGCATGTTTTTTCTTCATTTCTGCTTCTTAATAATAATAATAATGAGAACGATAATTGTGTAAAGAGAAAGAAACATTCCTAAAGCTGTTATTAATAAACACATAAACAAATCTAATTTTTGTAGGGTCTGATAGCTGTTATAACTACGCAAAGTATCTGCCCTCCTTCAGCACATGGTCTTTGACTCTCAGTGGACAAGGAAAGATTTGCATAAATCTTGATGGCATAGATATTGATGCCTATGTAAAAGTGAAGTGTAAGTATATTTCTATATTTTCCCAGACAATCTTACCAACGGGTGTTATATTTTTTCCGGATTCTAGTTAGGGAGATGGCAAAATATTATGTGAAGTTATTGAATTTTGTATACCAAAGGTAAATTTTTCTATGGATAAGTATTGCCGTTACAAATGCAGATTCACTGGAATTAGGATTAAATTTAACCATGGCAGAAAACATTCAAAATGGCAATGTGCAGTATCACATGAAAGAATGACAGAATTATATTATGTGAATTATTAACTACCGGTAGTTACATGTGCAGCAGTTATAATCTCTGCTGAAAATATTTTCAAGACATGTTATTAAGTTTTTGACCAAATCTCACATATCATACATTTTTACATTAATATGCACATTTGTGAGCCAGAAAAATTCATCCTGCAAATTCATTTATGGTGTGTAGCGAGCACAGAAGCCAATCTCTGATTTTAATTTCACCACTGTTCACTTGAGAATCAATTTGCTATTAACCTATTGACTGAGACTAGGTACAGTTCCCAAAGAATCAGATTACATTAGTCTTATTTTGTGACGCGGATACTGATAGTCACACACACCCTCCAAATATTTTGTGAACTTGATCACCTTTGAAGTTTACATTGTTAAGATAATTATTTGTGATACTTAAATAGAACAACTAATCAAAACTAATGTAATATAGCAATATTTAAATAACCTATGATTGATTACCAGTCGCTCACAGTATGTTTTTGTCAAAAACTTTGATCTGTCATTCACATTCATCTACTATAGTGTATTCAGATTTCTCATCTCAAACATCACTATACATCACAAGAAAATATTAATTAAGATCTGTTAAAGAAGCATTTTGCCAAAGATAAAATGATACAAGTTATGCACAGGTTAAATCACAGTCTTAGGTTTTAAATTTGACATAAAATGACTCATGTCCATTTTAACTGGACTTTGCCATTTTGTCGACATTCTAGTTTTAAGTCAATCTCATGATTTTATCAAATGAAATATATGCATGAAAGAGATTAAGAGAGATAAGGTAATTAACAAAAACATAGTAAATTCTCCTTTGTACATATACATTGAGAACTTTCTTGTTTTGTTTAAAATGTGGACTCACTTGTTCCTTACATCGAACTAGGCAATTCATAATTAGCATATTGTTGACTTGATGATGCCAACACTGACTGCTTATCTCTTTTCATGGGTTGAACCATTGGCATGTCTCCAAACTCCATGTAAGTTTAAATTTTTCACATTTCTTCGATCATATAATTATTATTTGTAAAATTAGAGCAAAAATGTCAGTGATGAAGAATGATTATTTATAACCGATAACATCATTTAAGGAAAATATATGCTTTCATGCAGGGATTATTTACTTGCTGATTTCCAGCTGCAAGTCTTTTATTTCTGAAGAAAATGTGCTGTGTAATGATTGAATGCCATTTTTGTTTCATTGGGAAGTTAATTTTATTGTGATCCAAAAATTTTTATTGTTTAAATGTTCTGTAAATGTTGTTATTTGATACTGATATATTAGTTGGAAGCAGAATAGTGAATAAGAGTTAATGGTGGTTGCTTGTGGATAAATATATAATCCAGGAAAAGCTTTGTCATCAGTGTAGATAGACACAAGCTCACCATTTTACATCAGTTTAGTAATAATTTTTGTACAATAAAGATTTGTAATAACAGTTTTAAAGGTGTGCGTTCGGAAACTCAGATGTGTGTGGCAAGGAAAATTTTGAGCTGAAATTAATGCAATCTGCAAGTGCTTAATAAAATAATTGATAAACTAATTGGAAGGTATGTGATTATCTGTAGATCATTGATTCCTGAGACTATACAGAGAACTTGTGCAGAACAATATGACTCGGTCATTATTTGATTGTGAACCAGTATTAAGTTGCATTTTCCATGTTGCCATAAGTTTGCTTTTGTGCAGCATTCATAAATTCTGTTTTAAATCTATTGTTCTTATTCAGCCAATAAATAAAGGATTGTTCATATGGGACAATTTGTGTGTCCAGTATCTGCTTTATATGGATTTCATTATGCCAATAGTTGACAGGTTCTGGAAATGAAACTGGATGACTATGATTTTGCTCTTTAAGAACATAGAAAAGAAAATGAAAACCTGAATGAGGCTTTCAAACGTGCAAGACTGGTGTGTCAGACTGATCATTATCAAAATACTGTTAAACTTCTCTGAATCATATGATCAATCTGCCAGAATCCCCACAGGATCTAACCGATTTTGTTGCGATTTTTTTTCCTTCTTTAATATCATAATTTTCATAAAGAAACCGTACTCCCCAACTCTAAACACAGAAACACACTTTGATTTTAATTTCAATTTTACACTTTAAAATCTCCATAAACTTGAAACTCAATTGAAAAATGGAAATATATTTTAGCTGCTAAATTCCTAACACGTGCTGAAACAGATCAATTAATGTTAAGTGGTATTATCATAGCCCACTCTGTGAGGCGAAGCACTTCAAAATGTTCCAGCGGATGTAAGATTAAACGAAATTACTGAAAACACCCACCGGCACAGATTAGGGCTGATAATAGACCAATCTCAAGTCGTTGCACCATACAAACGGGTGAACTTTTAAGGTTGATAATTTGTACTAATAATTAAATGCTTGTAGATAAGCTATTTGAAACATTGTTTTTCTGCTGAATACCTAACTCTAAATGATGCCATTCATTTTTATACATGATCAATATAACACTGTTTGCATCCGAGGCGGACGCTTTAACTACTAGGCCACTGGAGCAGTCCATATTAATGCAGAAAATGATAATGTCAGTGAGGATGATGATGAAGCTGCTATTAACTCAGCTTGACTTGCTTCTAAATTATGACTAAACAGCAACCCTGAGCACCTATCTAATTTTGATAATGACATCCCTGTTGAGGATAATTCTGGTTCATTAAATGCATATATTTAACATAAAATAAACAAAAAAACAGCTTTCTTAATTGTATGGACTTTTACACACACATGCTGATGCTACCATAATTACATGTTCTTGCTTTGTCTTGTCACTTAAACACTCTGACACTTTTTTCACATCTGTAAAAACCTAAGTAAACAACTAACATTTCAAAACCGATAAAAAATTGGGTCCCAAGGGCTTTTATTGTATATCAATGTCGCAAATTGTAACATTTCAGTCCTGTTTTAATAGATGGTAGATTTATCTCACTGATCAAATAGAAATTATCTTGTAACACTTATGTTAGAAACTAAGTATCCTCACATTTGTTCTACATACTTTTCAATAAGTTAAAAAATATTACCCATAATTTACTGTTACATGTCTGGATGAACATATTATTTTATTAGTATTCACACTTTCATTGGGGCTAGATGAGGATATAACTCATTTTATTAACTAGCTCTATTTTTGTTGTAGTTTGTCATAGTCTATGGCATAAAACTGAGTTGAATATTATGGTGAGGAGAAACATATATATATAATATTTCTCAAATAAATTTGTATTCCTGCTATATTTGAAAGTGTTAACAAAAAATACACAGCATGTGTCATTCAAGCTAAACCATTCTTTCATGCTTTCTTTGTCATGATATTTTCGCATGCATATAATAGCTAGACATGGTTTATGTGTCCAGTTATACGGCTCATATGTCCAAATATATTCATACTGCATGTGCAGCTTTGATACATGTCACATTGATTTACTTTAAACAATGTAATAAAGATTACTGCTGGATGAACAACTATAGCCCTATGCAATTGGACTATTCCAAAATGAAATACAATAGATGTAACAGATACACACTATGAAAATGAAGTTAGCACAGTACTAGTTTTTAACGAACGTTGACGCTCAAGTGTTCATTTCATTCTGTAATAAAGTAATTATTGAGAGTAAATTAACAAAATGCTTGAATAAAATTGTATAGATGGGCATATATGGTAACAGATTTAATTTGATTTGGTTTTCACTTTAGAGTCCAAGAATTCATGAGTATTTTTCAGAGGAGGAGATTCAAACTTTGCCTTTTTCTGTGGAGGGTATGACAGTGGAGGTAAGATTTTATTCTTTGTGTTTTAAAATACATTTGTTATGTATAGGTAAATTGAATGACATACTTCATTCATATTTGTTAAAATATATTGTTACATTTTTAGTTGGTATCATTGCCAGATATTCTACATAAACTATTGATCACTTGATTCAGTAAATAACTTACTTGCTTGAAATAGACAACATAAGATGGGCAGCAGACAACGTTTGCCATCGGCTGACATGGCAGTAAAGGTGAGCCGAGATAAGGGATCATGAGACCAAAGTATATGCAAAAGGAATCGATAAATGTCATTGACCTCTTATGTTATCATTATATATTAAACTTCATTTAAATGAGCACATGATTAATGTAAACGAAGAAATGTAAATTCATTATTTTGTAGTGCTATTAAGGTGAGTTGAGGGTTTTTTATATCTAAGAGTAGTTAAATAATATGACTGTAATATCCGGTATGTTAAAGAATGTGATTCACTATTTTCATTTATATATTATTCTTATTTCCATAAATGTATAAATTATTGTATAGAAAACTACAGTGAAAAGGAAGAATGAGGCAGAACAAAATACAAGCCAGAGAACTAAAGATAAGAAACTGGAACCAAAACATCACGAGAGTAGTTTAGATAGTCTACAGTTCAACTTTCCATTGCAGCAGACATATAAACGTCATCATTTTCACAGCAATCTGAATATATAGATATCATGAGGTTTATTAACATCATTACTTAGAAACAACACCATCAGCAGCAACAACATCAGTTACCATAATCACCATTATTTAATATCACTGACACTAATTTCAAATGGTTTTTAAAATCTTATTATAAAATATTAAATATTACAAAGTTCATAATTATGCAGTGTATTACAAAATGGAAAGATTCTGATTAAGTATTGATTTGTTTATTGTACATACGTAGCTTACATATGAGTTCTGTCAGGAAATACTCTATTCAGTTGTTTATCAGACACAAAGAGTTACTGATCAGCAAAGACGGATACATGCTAAAATGCAAGATAAGAGATTTTGTTGCTTTGGGTTTTCTGGTGGAGCTACAAATATGAGTTAGAAGTGAGTGACTTCAATTCCAAATTGTAATAATCTGCAACACAATTGATTTCATAAGCTTGTGTACTTATTAAACTGTGATGTATGTGCTTTCTTATCATTCTTTGATTGCAAATGAAAATAAGTTTTTCTTCTGTCACTTGTTGTATGTCGAATACTGTTTATCAATACCCAATACCAATAATAGAAGATTATTTAGTGCTAAGGATATGACACAATTTGAATAATACTGATGGTATGATGTGATCATATACTCTTTATTGACTCCTTCACTATCATCAGCACAAGACCATTGATTTCAGGTGCCAACAACATATTTATACAATTTGGACATAGCAGTCAGTAGACTTTCTTTTATGAAAACAGTTGTATCTTTAAAGTGACATTAGTCCACAAGTCATAATGTACAAAAGGTTAATTTGTTAGTAAATAATTTATTTTCAGTCCTAACGGGAAATAAGAAAATGCTTTGTCAAATATAATTTTCTTTGTAGGTAATCTCTCCATAAAGTATTGCACTGGTGGAGTACAATGCTGGTGCAATCTACATGGGACTACCGGAGGGTCAAGATATGTTATACTGCAAAAAGCCATTAGGGAAACTTGAGAAAAGAAATTTTAAATTTCAGTTTGCTGATGGTGTAGAAACAACATTAAATATGGAATATATCCAGAAAATCAATGAAATGTATTTGATCACCAAGTTTGAACTAGGGAGAGTGAAAAACCAATTATCTGTTACAGAAAAGGAACATGAACAAATAAAGGAAGCAATTGCAATATACATTAAAAGTTAAGCACATGTATGAATTACTGAACCACTCTCAAGAGATTCATTGGTTGATCTCTCAAGTAATACCTGCCAACTTACTGTATACTCCCTCGCAGCTAATGAGTTTCACTCTGTGAGCGCTGGAGTTGACTGGTAGTAATAGTTCTTCTAAAGTATTATGATCGAGTGATTATGATCAAAGAAACATTATACTAGAACTGACTGGTTATTAATCGGTAAAACAGCATTTCTGTGCAGTCATTAGGTCACATCAATTATTTTTAATTATAATAGAAGGCATGCCTTTTAGAGTGTGTAGAAATGTATACATTTAACCACTTGCCTTTAAATCACCAAAGTTGAACTTTAGGCAATCTTTGAAATGGAATTTTTGTATGCAGATAATATATGGAATATATCTTGTTAAAACTGTGTTAAGATTTAAATATGTTACAAAATATCATCATATAGAAGCAAAGATTCACATAATTATGAACATATACTTTTGAACTTGAAACAAAAAATCAACATGTTTGTGTATACTGTTATATTTAAAGCTTCAGTCACTACTCTTATGTGATGTCAGATTTAAAAATAAAATGGATTACATACTTGATAATATGCTTCCTATTACTCTATCTGACCTACGTGCTATCATCCAGTATGTGCCTCTTATTCCTTTTTATGAAATATTCAAATAAAGGCATACTATCAAGATACAAGTTTTTCCTTCATTTATTTAGATTCTCATTGCATAGACAAGTTGTTATTTGAACAGATGATACATGTTAGCTGTACTTTATTTCCGTGCTGCAAAGGTTTAAGGTTAACTGAAGGTCAAAGCCAAGTAAGTTATTCCTTAAAACATTTTATATACAGGAAACACAATGGTCAAGTGTACTGAATTTTAAATGTGCGTAAGTTACGTCAAGACATCATTTTATAGAAACACGTAAAGCACGACATGCAATAATACAGTTTCAGAAAGTTCTAAATTTACATTTAAAATAAGGATATCAATAGGTCATGTGGTATTATCGTTAAAAATATGGGTATTTAACAGCAATGTGGTATTATGATTTTGATTCTCTATTCATTGTCTCTGGTTTATAGCTCAGACAATGTGCATTTACAAGACTGTATTCTAATAACACATTTATGAACAGTAGAGTTGGCACACATTAGAATGGAATGGTGGAGGGTGGAGGTAAAATAGATAATTTACCTCCGGAATTTATCTGAAATTACTACCCTTATGTAAATCACTGGAATGACTTGGTATTCTGCCATTCATAACACTTTAATGATGCACTGTTAAGTTCTGAACATTGTACAATGACATACAACATGGGCAGTCCAACACAAGCATCTTTATAGGTGGCCTTACATACAGATTCGTGTAATGTGCAAGGATTTAAGAGAAAGGCATGAAACAACAGAATATGAGAGAGAGAAGAAATGTGAAAGGAAAGCAGCAGATAGAGAAAAGGAAAAGAAATAATAGTTGGCCAAGTACATATAAGTAGATGGATAGTGGGGTTGATAACAGATTAGTATGATATAGAACATTGCAAGATTGCAATAGGCTGAACCGTATATGCAATAGATGTAGTTAGAGGCAGTTGTTGAAATCAGTTAGGCAGTTGAGATTGCAAGTATGTCTTATTACGTGCGGCTGAGTAGTTCAGTGACGGGGAAAGAAAAATGATTAGATAATCATAGTCACAGTAGACAAGGATCCATGGGAGCAAAACCAGTGGTTGCTAATAAGGTGGTCAACATCTGCAGGCAAACTTGATGGAAAATTGAGAGGGGAAAAGATGACTTTTATAAGCAGGTGGCCACTAAACCAGGTTTTTACTACTTATTACCAAACTCCACTTGCAATTACAAGGGTGCCAAACATCATGAGTCTACTGTATAAACACTTGTTAAGAAATATAGTAACATTTTTTTATTATTATTATTATTATTATTACAAGCTTTTATTTCAATTCTTCCAAACGTTGGCTGATCATAAACTTATTCAAAATATGTTTGATTTCTTTGATCCACACCTTCAGCATATGACAATAGTTCTTGCGGTTATTAAAGAAATATTTGTTAAACATATCTTTCGCCAAAAATTGGTTTCTGCCTAAACGTCACACATGTACATTATCGTATGAGACATTGAGGTGGATAGCCACATTTGGCTAATTATACAGCTTTAAAGCTTTTCAGTTCTAACAACCACACATGCAGATTGTACTAAAAGATGTTGCTGTCATTAGCCAAATTTTGGCTATGGATACATATTTATCCAAATTTGGTTTCTGCCTAAACGTCATACAGTACATTATGGAAAGGGACAATGTTGCAGTTAGAAACATTCGGCTAAACATAGTTACCTAGAGTTTGGTCTTTTGCAACATACATGTAGGTGATACTAAACGACAGTAGCCAAATTTTGGCAAAGCATACATTTATCCAAAATTTCGTTTCTGCCTAAGAGTGTGAAGAACAACTTTGTAGGAAATAGCTAAATTTTGCTAACACGACATAAGTTGTGATACCAGCCTGACTGAGAATTGCAACAGGAATCCTTAGCCACATTTGGTTAATTTAAAACCTGCCTAGATCCTCCAAGAAACAGTACAGCTATTGAATAGTTATAGACCAGGTATTGGTCAAAAGCTCTTCAACGATTCTCATTATGTGCCTTTACTACTTTGGGTTAAGAGATTTTAGCCCAAAGCAGAGACCTGATTTAATTAAATGGAAACCTCAAGTGAAATCGGGCGCTGTTTACTATAAGAATGATATATCCGGGATATAATGTGCTCTTACATAAATGTACACAAAGTAATAGATGTCGCCATTGTTGATCCATTTCTAGTTTCATACAAATATTTTCTGGTATTCGCAACAAGATGATTGAGGCTGGTTGAGACATAATACATTTAAACGTTTAAT
The DNA here is from genome assembly GCA_016617855.1 of Megalonaias nervosa. NCBI lineage: Eukaryota > Metazoa > Mollusca > Bivalvia > Unionida > Unionidae > Megalonaias > Megalonaias nervosa. The sequence goes on from JAECUM010014755.1 coordinate 22,742, forward strand.
TCATGTAGAAACAGCCATGTAGAGTTTTGCAAGCACAACGGTTTTTGTGTTGCATTTATTTGTTTTGTCTATGTTTTGTATATGCCTTTGAAAGAAGACTCATTAAGGGTCCAAAACGCTCAGGCTGGTTAGATACTAGATTTGCACTGTTAGTCGTCAGTTTATTGCATTTATCTCAATCAATCCCTGACATACGTGATCCCATGCTGGATCCAGTGCGCTTGAAAGGGCTTTTGTTATCCATATGATTTGTATCCTTTATAAATATGTATATATATGTGTGTGTTTGTGTGTGTGTGTGTGTGTGTGTGTGTGTGTGATCATGAGGGATATCGTCGATGGAGACGTTCGTGTCTGTTTTCTTGTCCTAAACGTTTCGTAGATATGTTGTATTATTTCGCCCAGATAAAAAATGCTCAACACTGGAATTATTATCCTTCTACGTGCTATACAGTTCAGTTCTGTTTTGAAGTTGCATCATCTGTGATCAAAGAAGCAATCTTGAATTGGTAGGGATGGATAGAAAGGTATATAGATAGATGTTTCGTGCATTATATTCCTACTCCTAAAATGATTAATACGGAAGACATTACGGTACAAACTACAAAGGTCTGTTTCGTCTAATACAAAAGATTTATATAATTGCCACTGTTGATGCTCTCTGAGATGACGGGCTCAAAGGTGTATATGTTGCTTACACCTCGTCTACCTCTACATCTTCATCACAATCGTTATCTCTGTTATCATCAATTGTTACGGATATTGATGCCCACTGTTGATGCCCCCTCAACGGACAGGCTCATTGGTGGATTTGTTGCCTGCACTGCATCTACATCTTAATTTCCATCAGAATCACTGTCTCCATCAAGATCACTTGTTACAGATGGTGGTGCCACTGTTGATCCTCCTTCAACGGACAGGCTCAGTGGTGCATCTGTTGACTGCACCGCCTCTACCTCTTCCTCTTCATCAGAATCGTTATCTCTGTCAGCATCAATTGTTAAGGATGGCGTAGCCACTGTTGATACTTCCTAAACGGACGGGCTCATCGGTGGATCTGTTGCCTGCACTGCCTCTACATCTTCATTTCCATCGGAATCACTTTCTACATCAACCTCACTTGTTGCAGATGGTGCTGCCACTGTTGATGCTCCCTCAACGGACGGCCTCATTGGTGCTTCTGTTGACTGCACCGACTCTACCTATTCCTCTTCATCAGAATCGTTATCTCAGTCAGCATCAATTGTTAAGGATGGCGTCGCTACTGTTGATGCTCCTTCAACGGACGGGCTCATTGGTGCATATGTCGACTGCACCGCCTCTTCCCCTTCCTCTTCATCAGAATCGTTATCTCTGTCACCATCAAGTCTTATGGATGGCGTCGATACTGTTGAAGCTCCCTCAACGGACGGGCTCATTGGTGCATCTGTTGCTGCACTGACTCTACCTCTTCATTTCCATCACAATCACTATCTCCATCAACATCACTTGTTACAGATGGCGATGCCACTGTTGATGCTATATCAGATGACGGGCTCATTGGTGCATCTGTTGCCTGTACCTCCTCTATATATTCCTCTTCATCAGAATCGCTATCTATGTCAGCATCAATTGTTACGGTCGGCGATATCTATTGGTTGTGTAGCTTCTTTCTTGTCAGATTTGCAAACAGTGGGTAGTGGGCTGACATAAGTCACTGAATTAGTTCCTTTAAACACAGATACAAAATATTCACGTCAAAACTTATCAAAGACTTGAAAAGAATTAACTAGATATTCAATGAAATTTAAGTTCAATTCATACTAAAATTAATAGCTATTTTTCTGCTATTTACGACTGTTTATAACTGAGCATGTGCACGACAAAGATTATATATTCTGAAGAACACTATTCTGTTTACTGTCGTTGTTTGTTTTCCAAATATATTTTGAAAAATTACTATTCACCGATAGGGACTGTTATGAACATCAAAGCTACAGGATTCGTCAACATGTTTGCAATAATACGTCTGTGGAAGATAAGAATACGATGAACAATACATTTTGTAACTGTACCAGGATTTCTTTTGTTTACACGTATAATATATTAATTTTTTATACAATAATAATCTTATCATTTTAATGAACGTATGGAGCTTATCACATATTGTGAATTCGTCTTGAATCTAACATCTATAAAACAAATGTATGTAAATGTTACGATATTACAGCGTGTGAACATTTAATGCAATGTCCATGATCTAAAAATCAAACCAGTTGGAAATAATTTTCAGAATAGCATGACAGTAAAGGCTGGTAAAGAATTTGTCATATTGTAAAGGGGCAAATTCCATAGTCCATTAGCAAACGTTAAGAATTTTAATACTTATTTAAAATTTTTCGCGTATGAGATATGCTAGTGTCTGCTGTGAAGCAACACTGGTGATATCTCTTACTTTCATGCAAGTAGTGATTTCAAATTTAATAACATATATTTTGTAAATGTACAGTGTAGGAACCTATGCCAATATAATGGTGCAGTCAATGATAGATCACTTCCAGAAGAACAGAAAGAGTAAATTTACTTCTTGAATAATGGAACAACGCCTTATCTTCGAGAAGGAAATATGTGTCCATTCAATGTGGGACTAAGCGAAAAAGGAAAAATGCGACCGGATTTATTCTGAAAGTGCGTCCATATGTATCAAATGAAAACGCATCAAGGGGATTTACGCTTCTGCAGTACACGTAAGAGGTTTGTTTTCACTTGTGAAGTCGTAACAGAGTAAACTTTCCTTCAATCCACTAAAATATGTATAATTCTATTTTCAGTATATTCAGTTAATGGAAAATTCGCCAATGGGTGCTGAATGTTTACATTTTTATTCTCCCTTTTTCTCGTCTTCTCACTTGGTGCTTCAATTCTGCCTTTATCACGATACAATTCTCGACCTTTTCTAAATGCGTTGAGTATGGCATGATATTTACCTTAGTTTTAAAATATCCGCATTATTTTGATTGCGCTTGTGTGTGTCTGTGAGTGTGTGTGCTTATTTGTTCTCAGGAAAGACCACTCGCTTGTCACTAAAACCTTCACTATAGGTTCATGTACCTTACGATCTCTCGTAAGAACAAAGAAGTATTCTAGAAATCAGTATATATATATATATATATATAAGGTTGTCTATCAAGTGCACAAATTAGTAAATTTATTAAATTCCGCGAAAAATCTAAATATAAGATACATTGTCAAGTTGTAAACGAATCATTTACCATAACTGTGTTGATAAAACAAAATCATTGATGATAAGGGCAAAACATTTGTCCCACTCATATATGCTCCAAATTGTAGATCAGTTCCAGAATCACAGAAAGAGTAAATTTCCTTTTTGAATAATGAAACAACTCTTTATCTTCGAGAAGGAAATATATGTGTCCATTCATTGTCGGACTACGGTGAAAAAGGAAAAATGCGCCCGGATAAATTTAGTTTGTTTCTGAAAGTGCATATATATGTATCAAGTGAAAACGCATCAAGGGTATCTACGCTTCTGCAGTAGAAGTAATAGTTTTCTTCCACTTGGGAAGTGGAAACATTGTTACAAGTCACTGGTGACAGAGTAACATTTCCTTCAATTAACTAAAACATGTAGAATTGTCCTTTCAGTGTATACAGTTAATGGAAACTTCGGCAATCGGTTGCGAGTGGTTACATTTTTATTTTCTTGCCCTCTTTCTCATCTTCGTGCTTGGTATTTCGATTCTGCACAATTCTCGACCTTTTCTAAATATGTTGCGTCTGGAATGATATTTACCATAGATTTAAAATATCCGCATTATTTTGGTTGCGCTTGCTTGTGTGTGTGTGTGTGTGTGTGTGTGTGTTCTGAGGAAATACAAATCCCTTGCCACTAAAACCATCATTATACTTGCTGATCATACGGTATCAAAGATCAAAGAAGTGTCTTAGAAATCAGTATATATATATATATATATATATATATATATATATATATATATATATATATATAATCAACATGTCCTTTCAAAGGCACAATTTAGTAAATTTATCAAACTTCTCGAAGAAATCTATATATAGCATACATTATTATATTGCGAACGAATCATTTTCCATAATTGTGTTAAGAAAACCATATCATTTAGCATTGAAGATATGAGCAAAACAGTTTTTTTCCACTCATCTATGTTACCACTTGGAACATAAATAATGGTATTGCTTATTAAATTATTCTTCCTGTGAAATATATAAAAAGGATCGAAATTCACAAACAGATGTTGAACTTCTTATCAATTACATTTATAAAAATTTATATCATGAAGGTGAAAGTATACTGAACTTACCTGTCAAAGACTCCCAATATGTGGGAGCCAATATATAGATTGTCCATATCAACCACTAGTGACCAGTTGCAGCAAACAAAACTGAGTCATTACCCAAAGGGAGCTTTCAATACTGTATTTATCTAACTTGGCTGCCATGGACAACTGGCTCAGATAGTTATAATTTTAACATATCGGTCCGAAACAAATTTTAAATAATTGATGAAAATTTATGTGAAATATTTGGGGATAAAATAGGGAATCACCTGCAATAAAATGCATATTAGGTTCTTAGGTGTAAAAATATTGATCCAAAATCCAAAAGCAAGTAAATCTTACTAGTCTATTTTGTTCTCTAAAAAGGAAGTCAAATAATGTAACCAGCCGTGAATTTGTTATTATCGGGTAGTTATTATCTATAAAGGAACAAGGTTTTCATATTTGCGCCCGCATGAACGAGAGAGATGGTTATGTAGATTTTGCAAGTCGAAATAAAACATTATCTACAAACCATTTTGTACTCATAGGAACACATTAGCGGAAAGTTTTCATCGATGTTTTAAGGTTCCATTTATCGCAACTCTGGTCATCCCGTGTGTTGGATGTCCAAATATTTTGAAATTCTCAGAACACTCACCCATCCCAAGAAAACTTCCAGGATAACATGCAACCATATCAACGATATAACATCTTTGTAATCCTATTTAGTATTCCATAATCCGCCATGTCCGTATTCGATACAACTGCGTTGGATATCTTCAAGAAATTCAAATGGTTTTGGTTTCCATGAATTTTCCTTCTGGGCGGCGTGGGCAGCAACTGACGGAACGGTTAAACAATTACTGAGTAACCGACAGTGATTTCCTCACTGCCATCTGCGCCGATTTCATCGGCGTTCGTGTATTTCAACGCAGGATTTTTCATCTCGTCGTGGAGAGATTCGGTACGATAAATATCTCAATTAGGTTGGGCAAACTGATCATAGTTCACAGATTCTGAATTCTGAAATAACCACACAGATACAGGGTCACTTTTACTGATACTTCTGAAAAAATCAAACATATCACTGCAATAGAATTTAACAGTTCGATCTCGTGGAAATATTATGTCCGAAGTCTATGCGTGTGCGTTATGATCAATAATCTCTATCGAAACTCCATTTTTATAACCGCCTTCGGGTCCAGGTGTGCAGAATTGGCTTGACGTGCCTCGTTACGTGTCGTAAGAGGCGACTAAGTAGAGGCAACCTGTTTGCCGTGGGTTGCGACCGTGTCGGGAGAGGAAAGGATCCTGCTAGTTGAGTAGAGGCTTTCAGATGCAATACACTACTTCTTCTAGACGGGTGGTCGGGATGGGCCCGGTCTCAACAAATCGGCTGGTCTTACCGAGCCCTAGGAGGTCTTTAGTTACTCGCACTCTTTCTTTATCTTTCTCCTTGTATCTATCTTGATACCACTGTTGACCCTACATTCTATCCCTTCAAATTTCCCTTTCCCACGTCTTAGAAGACTCCCTAGAAGGCGGTGGCTCAACGGGTCAATTGGGGGGAATTTTTACTGACTATCTCTTACATGATGAATCAGGAGGTGAATTTACCTACTGAGTATAACATCTGTGTATGCCTGACACTTGAAAGGTGTCCCCTTGTTGGGCTCCTCGGTGGGCGGGGAGCACAAGTGCGGAATATTAAATACACCAACATTGATATTTCCACAACAAATCAACTAAAAAGTACTAAAACCGGATTTGAATCAGATGACGAACCATGTGGTGTGGAATCATTTCCACGCTTCATGGTTATACAATCTACAGACGACGCAATACCGCTAGCCTCACTGTCTCCGTTTGTTATTGGAAAAACAATTACGGGTATAATTGGTACACCAAAAAGTGTAAAGAAGTTGAAATCGGGCTACCTACTTGTTGAATGTGAGCGACGGGGTCAGACCGAGAATATCCGGAAAATGAGGACATTTTTCGATATTCCGGTGACCTCATTCGCTCACACAACACTCAATTCGTCCAAAGGCGTGATTCGATGTCGGGACTTGGCCGGAGTAAGCGACAAAGATATCAGCGAAGGGATGAAAAACTAAGGTGTCACTGCAGTTCGCAGAATAAGAATTAAACGTAATAACAATCTGCAGGACACCAACACATTCGTACTCACCTTCAACAAGCCAGCAGTACCTAGAGTGGTCAAGGTTGGCTTTTTGCAAGTGAAGGTTGAGATCTACATACCTAACCCCCTTCGATGCTATAAATGTCAGAAATATGGCCATCACGAAGATCGTTGCTCAAAAAGCCAGATATGTGGCCGATGCGGAGACCATTCTCACCAGGAAGCTGAGTGTAGAGCAACTCCGCATTTTGTCAGCTGTGGAAAAGAGCACCACGAAAATTCCAAGGATTGTGATCCCTGGAAACAGGAGAAGGAAATACAGAGGGTTAAATACACATCCAACATTCCCAATCCAGAGGGGAGAAAGCTTGTACAGGCAAAAACATCACCTACTGGCCCATCCTTCTCCTCTGTAGCTAAAAACAATACCAAAGCAACGAGGGACGCTCAAACACAGACAGATCCACCCGTGTCAACATCTCGCCATAACACCCCCATTACCAAGCAAAAAAACCACGGAATCTACCCAAAAAACTTTTAATAATACCCCACCACCGACGTCACCAAAGAATAAAAATAGATCTCACGGAAATAGGCAGCAAGAGAGGTCAAATGACCCCATCAAACTCTATAACAGGTTTGGGGACATTGAGAGCATGGATGCAGAAGATACTGCTCCGTGTTCTCAAGGTAGCTCCAAAGCTAAGAAAAAATCATCCCCGTACTTCCTCCAGAGAAATAATCATACAGACTGTCTCCGCGAAAAGTCTAACCTAGCTCCAAAATCTCCACTCTAATCTTATAATGAAGAACACCACCATACAATGGAACTGTCGAGGACATAAAACCAATTACAATGATATTCTTCCGCTTTTAAACGAATATGATCCAGCAATAATATGCCTTCAGGAAACCATTTTAAAAGATACGGACAACATCACACTTAAAAAGTACTCCCTGTTTAACACCTACTTACAGAACGTTGACAGGGCCTCGGGAGTGATTTGTATTGCTGTGAACAATAGAGCCCCACATACAATCATCCCTTTAAACACAAATTTGCAAGCCATTGCTGTGAGTGTCACTCTACATCGAGTGATTACATTTTGTTCTATTTACATACCGCCAAACTCCAACTTATTATCAAATGAATTAGACAAGCTTGTTCAACAACTTCGCGCGCCATTTGTTTTACTCGGTGATTTTAATGCGTATAACATTTTATGGGGATCAAATTATATCAGCGACAGGGGCAAAAAGGGTGAAGATTTTATTAGTAGACACGACTTGTGTCTATTTAATACCAAATCTCCGACGTACTTGCACCCAAGGAACGGGTACATACACATGTATCGACTTAACAATTTGTTCTCCTTCACTACTATTGGATTATAATTGGAAGGTCGCTGATGACCTTCATAGCAATGATCACTTTCCAATCTCTCTTAAGAACACCAACGTTACAATTGATGACACGATTCCACAGTGGAATTTTAAAAAAGCTGACTGGGCCAAATTTGAAACACTTTGTACAGCTAGACTTAACAGGAATACCGCCCTCAACGGTAATGATCCTATTCGACAATTTACATCTGTCTTAATTGAGATTGCAGAAGATTCCATTCCTAAGTCCTTACCGAATTGTAAAAGAATCCAAAAACCGTGGTTCACTAAAGAATGTAAAGATGCCATTAGACAACTCCGAGAACCACTGAAAAAAATTAATAATCGTCCAACGCCCGAAAATTTAACTCAGTACCGGGTTATTCGGGGCAAAGCTCGCCGCTCCATTAAAGAAAGTAAACGAGCATCATGGGCAAAATATGTTTCAACTTTAAACTCTCGTTCCTCAATAAAGAAAGTTTGGGAAACGATCCGCAAAATAAATGGAAAGGGAAAATACAATTCCTTCCGACATGTGAAGCTAAATAACAACAAGTTCAATACCAAACAGGAAACAGCTAATGTACTTGCTGATTGTTTCTCCAAAAATTCCTCATCGTCTAATTATTCAGAAGCTTTCCGAAGATTAAAAAGCTCAACAAGAAAAAACACGGCTGTGAATTCACATCGAATAACTCCGAGAGCTATAACCAACCGTTTTCATTGTCGGAGCTTATGGAAGCTTTAAATAAGGCCCATGATACATCCGCTGGGCCTGACGATATACATTACCAGTTTTTGAAACACCTTCCAGAACCATCCTTAACAGTTCTTCTGGAAATCTTCAATGATTTATGGATTACTGTTAATGTACCAAAAATTTGGTAAGAAGCAACAGTAATACCAATTCCCAAACCAGGCAAAGATAACGCAGATTCTATCAACTATAGACCTATATCATTCACTAGCTGCGTTTGCAAAACAATGGAACGAATGATCAATTCTCGGCTTATATAGTATTTGGAAACCAACAATTTCATATCTCCTTTCCAAAGTGGTTTTCGTTATGGTCGTAGTACCAATGATCATCTGGTCAGACTGGGAACATTTATTCGCGATGCTTTCATCAAGAAGGAGCACTTAGTAGCTGTTTTCTTTGACTTGGAAAAGGCCTATGACACAACGTGGAAGTACGGAATACTAAATGACCTGCACGATCTGGGTCTAAAAGGCCGACTGCCCTCGTTCATATCAAACTTCCTCTCAGACAGGGAATTCAAGGTACGAGTGGGCTCCACCGTCTCTGATATGCACGATCAAGAGATGGGTGTGCCCCAGGGCAGTATTTTATCGGTGACGCTTTTCAACATAAAAAATTAATATCATAACCAAGTGTCTGACTCCAGATGAGGATTGCGCCCTATATGTTGACGAATTTTAAATATGTTACCGATCCAAGCACATGCATACAATTGAAAGACAATTACAGCAAAATATAAACAAGATTCAAAATTGGGCGAATATTAACGGTTTGAAATTCTCGAAACCAAAAACTGTATGTATGCATTTCTGTTAGTTACGAAGACATCATGATGGACCTAAACTCACGCTGGACGGAACACTTATTCCAGTTGTTGAGGAAGCAAAGTTCTTAGTTATTGTCTTCGACAGAAAACTGACTTTTATTCCACACCTGAAGAGTTTGAAAGCTAAATGCTTGAAGTCTCTAGATTTACTTAAAATAATACCGCACACTGACTGGCGTGCTGATAGGAAAGTCATACTCAGTTTATACAGAACATTTATTCGCTCGAAACTAGAATACGGTTGCGTTGTCTATGGTTCAGCTAGGAAGTCCCATTTGAAGATGCTAGACCGAATTCATCATCAGGGAATAAGACTTGCTCTGGGAGCATTTAAGACATTCCCGTGTGAAAGCCTACTCGTTGAAGCGAGCGAACCACCTTTAGAGAATTGCCTTCCACCCAGTATGCTCTCCAATTAAGATCAAACCCTCTGAACCCTGTTTTTCGGCTGTTTTTGAACCCAAATATAAACCCTTATATGACAATAAACCAAACGTCACACCTACCTTTGGCATTAGAATTTTACCATGCCCAGACAGTACCAAAATTGATCTGTCAAAAGTTCAGAAAACGACCGTCTCCGAAACACCTCCCTGGCTACTTCAACAACGAAAGGTACTTTCCACGTTACTCGATGGAAAAAAAATAGAAGACAAACCCTTCCATCTTCCACAACTGTTACCATCAACTCCTCGCCCAATTTGAAAATTATACAAGAATATATACAGATGTATCAAATGATGTGGAAAAGGCTGCTGCAGCCTTTGTTAGTGGAAAACACACAACAAATGTTCGCGTGCCAAATGGTACGTCAGTTTTTTCAGGCGAAATCAGAGCAATAGGCCGTGCCTTGCAATAAATTGAAAGCAAGCGTATTTTAAATAGCATCATCTTCTCCGATTCACTATCAGTACTTCAGTCACTACATAATAGAAAACTGGAGAATCCATTATTAGCTAATGTTCTCCTTAAACATACTGAGGTGAGTACTTCCCACAATATAGTATACTGTTGGTTACCCAGCCATATTGGAATTAAAGGTAATGACAAAGCAGACCGCGCTGTTAAAATGGCCCTATCACTAGAACCATCTGATTTTAATACACCGTATACTGATTTTAAACGTAGTATCACAGACTGTTTACGTCGGAAATGGCAGTCATCATGGAATGATGCCGTGGATAACAAAACTTCATGCCATCAAGCCAACCCTAGGAAATTGGACTCCTTCCTACAGAGCCGTCCGTAGGGAGGAGGTAGTCATTGCAAGAATTCGAATCGGCCATTCTTATGTAACCCACTCCTACATACTAAAAGGAGAATACCCACCAGAGTGCATATCTTGCAATGAACCATTCACTGTTAAGCACTTTATGTTGGAGTGTTTCGACCTCCAACCTAAGCGTGATCATTATTACAATGTGCATGACATTAGGTAGCTCTTTGATACAGTTAGCATTTCTTATATTATAGACTTCGTGAAGGAAGTAAATACTTTTCTTAAGTTATAGCTTTTATGCTACCACCTTGAACAGTTTTATGTGCTATATATACCGTCGATAGATTTTAATTACCTTTCATCTGTTTTCGTTGCCATACATCATTTGCACTTCCCGTTGATCGGGAAACTGTATTTATCACCGTTACCATTTGATCGTTTTACCTTCCACGGTTTGGTTTCGCATCGCTGGTCGATACGAAACCTTTTACCACTTTTAAATGATGAAAGATATAACCTTTTGTATGGCGCTAAAAAGCCTCATAGTGCTGGTGCGCCGTAAAAATTCAACCAACCAACCAACCATTTTTATAATGTTTCGATTCGTACAAAATCTCTCATGTGAATGCCCTTACCATTATTGGAAATCTTATTTTTTTTTTCCAGTTCAGGAACGTCGCTGATAGACGCTCGAGGTTCTTTAACTGTTTCTTCCCTCTCATTTACCTTTTTTACGTCTTAGATCCGTTAAACCGATTCCTCATTTTGCGTTTGTGAAGTATCCTGTAACTCGTTCAGCCACACATTTTAAGTGACAATAGTCACCACTAGAAACTTGGATTGGTAGAAGTTTATCGATGTCAGGCTTATCATTCAGTGGATATATCTCATAAACAACTGCCGTTACAGGACATGCTAGTTCATAATAAGGTCTGTCAATTCCAGTCAGTATTACTGCTTTTGAATTTTTATGTATCGTGACAATATTTCCAGTGTGGCCTACGCGAACAGGATCACGATTGTCACGGATAATCCATGTGTAGTCGTCGTTCGCTACGATACATTTTATTCAAAAAAATTATTTTCATGCAATGTCGAGATAAAAATAAAGCCGAAGACTATATTTGACAGATTTTCACACCAACAAGAAAATAATAATTCAGACAAAAATATTATTATATACATGGAGCAAAATGAATTTGTGAAGCATCCTGCCACTGAGAATTATGAGGCGTCTCGTGATGAGATCATCAGGAACTGTCGATTAAAAAAACAACCCGTTGTTGTTGGAAATGTTGGTTATCTCAGGTTTAGAGTTAGAAAAGAAACATATTCATCTCATAATTTTATATTCGAATGTTTTCATGGAAATATTGAAGAACGACTTGTGTCCAATCACATCAACGGCAGAAACTTGATGATTCTTTGGGAAATTTACGAGCTATTACACAGAATTCGAATTACATTTTTTTTAGTACTGGTAAACACAAAATAGGAAAAAAAAATTACAAGGAGGGTTGTTAAATCCGTGAACGTGGAAACTGGCGAATAAATACTATTTCAATCAATGAATGCAGCTGAAAAATATTGTGATGTTTGAATGCCTTCGGTTCAACGTGTTGCAAATAAAATATGTAAATCGGCGTATTCAAAGAAATATAAAGAAACATAAAGAGTTCAATATCACTATTGTGTTAGATGCATACACTGACAAACCCGAATTTATTTAAATTCGATTTTGAATTTTCTTGTAGTGGTATACAAAAACACTCCGGATGAAGGGAGATAACTCAATCAAGCATAGCTCTGGTAGAGTAAATAAGCAGCTGTCCTGCTTGCAACTGCTTAATATCACATCACTGCAGGGAATATTTATATTTTGTTTGCAGTTTCTCCACTGCGTGCAATCCAGGTAAGTTATTTTTAGATCTAACAAGTAGGATAGTTGTACAGGAGTACAAAATAGACTTAAATGTACTTTAACCTCCCAAATGACATCAGGCAGAAATGTGTCTAATAATTAATTTTATCTTATTCAGATTCAGAAATATTTTTATTTTAAACAAATATTTATTATACAGTAAAATCTGAAAATATTCATGCAATTATTTATGAGATTAAATATTAAATGATGAGGATATAAAATTATGTGAAGAATTTGATCCTGAAAAAATTATAAATGATTTTGAAGCGCTACAGGAACGGAAATATGACGGGAGATATACACTAGCAGCTGAATATAGATTCATTAAGTTACTTCAACAGGCCATGAAATAATCTATACTTTACGTCGATGATGAGGATGTTCAAAAAATTGTTTTCCTCGCAAACGCGATTGAGAAAGTTAGATCAGAGTGATTGTGTGAATACGAAACAAAAACATTGTAAGTTTACGTATACAACAGGTGAAGAAATGTATGTGCGATTGTAAACTCAGTGACAAGGTCACTGAAGAGATCACTGAGCGTGAAAGCGCTGTCACCAGAGACTGTGGTAGTGAATTGTTATATACTTAAATTTTCTGTGTATTTGTAAGAGCTCCGGTAGTCGTGGGGTTAAAGCGTCCGCGTACGGATCCATTAGTAGAAACTCTTCACACGTTCGAGTCTCGAGATATGCGATAGACATATTGTCTTGCATTTGGCAACAAACGGTAATGTAATGGCGGGGGGGGGGGCTGATGCGGGCGTTTGATGGTGAGATATACTTGTTTACAGGTTCTTGTAAAATTGTAAACAAAAAAAAAAAAAACTAATTCCAGGTGTAATTCGCCTGGCACCCCCGGGCACTTAGGTGGTGTTTTTATTGCCCCTATCGCGCTTAGCGATCCAACAATTGGAATGAGAAAAAATATAACAATTGCCCAAAAAGATATATCCGACGTCATTCAACTTGCTTGTTAGGTACTCTTTTTTGCTTTTTATTTATTTATTTTTATTCTGTTTATAATTTAGATTGTAATATTTATTTTTATTCTGATTATAATATTTGTGCAGAAACAGATATTTACTTTAATTCTGATTATAACATTTATGCAGAATTAGATTTATTCTGATAATAATATTTATACAGAATCAGATTATAATATTCGTTTATTTTTATTCTGATACAGATTCAGATTATGATATTTATTTTTATTCAGATGATATTTCTTTTTATTCGGATTTATTTTTGCATCAATTTCAGAGAGATATTTGTTATTTTGAGAACCATTTACCCCCTTAAACTACGAAATCTGGACGATAATCATGATTTTGAGTACCATTTACCCCATTAGATTGTGGAATCTGGACGATAATCATGATTTTGTGTACCATTTACCCCATCAAAATTAGGAAATCAGTCCGGGAAAAAAAAAAAAAAAATTAAAATTTTTATTCTAATAATATTTATTGTTGTTGTTGGTAAGTAAAACATAATATGTTTGTTGTTTCAGCGCAATTTTATCACTAAAAATATAATTTTGAGCACCATTTACCCCATCAAATTGTGGAATCTAGATGATGATCATGATTTTAAGAAACCAATTACCCAATCAAATTACCAAATCTGGACGATAATAATAATTTTGAGTACCATTTACCCCATCACATTACGAAATCTCGACGTTAATCACGATCTTGAGGATCATTTACACCATTAGAATTATTAAATCTGGACGATAATCAGGAAAATTAACATTTTCATTATAATATTTTTTATTGTTGTTGTTGGTAAGTAAAAAATAATGTTTGTGTTGTTTCAGCGTACTTTTATGACCAAAAACACAATTTTGAGTACCAGTTATCCCATCTGAGGTGAATTTAGTTCGATTTTGATTTGTATCTAGCATTTCCACCCGTCGATTTTCGACTTTAGTCCGATTTTTATTTTCAGTCGGATATTTACCCCATTTCAGATTATAATAATTATTTTTATTCTGATTCAGATTCAGATTATAATATGTATTATGATAATAATGTTTATTCTGATTCGGATTATAATATTTATTCTGATAATAATATTGATGCTGAATCAATCAGATTATAATATTTATTCTGATAATATTATTTATTCAGAATCAGATTATAATATTTATTTTCATTCTGATGATAATATTTTTGCAGACTCAGATTATAATATCTATTCTGAATCAGATTATAATATAATATTTATCTTGATTCTGATTCAGAAACATTATTTTTATTTTTTATTCTGATTCAGATTCCGATTATAATATTTATTTGTATTCCGATTCCGACTCAGATTCAGATTATACTATTTATTTTTATTCTGATTCAGATTCAGATTATAATAATTATTTTTTAATTTTATTTTTTCAGATTCAGAGTCAGATTACAATTTTTGCTTTTTTCTGATTCTGATTCAGATTTATTTTTTTATATTCCAACAAAAAGGAGCTACGGACGGGAAGATCTACAATCTCACATACAAACTTACCGTCAAAACTGCATGTCGTAAATCAAGTAAGTGTCCAGCCTGATGAGTAAGTCTAAAATGCACCCGTGACAACAGCGGATTATGACATCACAGATAAACCGGATTAACAGGTAAATAAAAACCCAGGAGGCACTTCGGGGGTAAATCAATATAAAAATATAACTGTTGTGCCTGCCTGGATTTTTCAGTATCTACTTGACAGCTGCCGTCAATTGCATCACACACCAAATTAAATGCGATCGGTGATGTGATCAGAGCAATAGACCTTAACTTGCAATAGATTGAAAGCAAGCGTATTTTAAATAGCATCATCTTCTCCGATTCACTCTTAGTGCTTCAGTCACTACATAATAGAAAACTGGAGAATCCATTATTAGCCAATAATCTCCTCAAACGTACTGAGCTGAGTACCTCCCACAATATAGTATACTGTTGGTTACCCAGCCATATTGGAATTAAAGGTAATGACAAAGCAGACCGCGCTGTTAAAATGGCCCTATCACTAGAACCATCTGATTTTAAAACACCGTATACTGATTTTACACGTAGTATCAAAGAATGTCTACGTCAGAAATGGCAGGCATCGTGGAATGATGCCGTGGATAACAAAACTTCATGCCATCAAGCCAACCCTAGGAGAACGGACTCCTTCCTACAGAGCCGTCCGTAGGGAGGAGGTAGTCATTGCAAGAATTCGAATTGGTCATACTTATTTAACCCACTCCTACATACTAAAAGGAGAAGACCCACCAGAGTGCATATCTTGCAATGAACCATTCACTGTTAAGCACTTTATGTTGGAGTGTTTCGACCTCCAACCTACGCGTAATCATTATTTCAATATGCATGACATTAGGTAGCTCTTTGATACAGTTAGCGTTTCTTATAGTATAGACTTCCTGAAGAAAGTTAATATTTATCATAAGCTATAGCTTGTATGCTATCACCTTGAAGATTTTTATGTGCTATATATACCGTCGTTAGATTTTAATTACCTTTCATCTGTTTTCGTTTTCATACATCATTTGAACTCCCCGTTGATCGTTACCATTTTATCGTTTAACCTTCAACTGTTTGGTTTCGTATTGTTGGTCGATACGAAACCTTCTGCCACTTTTAAATGATGAAAGATATAACCTTTTGTAAGGCGCTAAATAGCCTCATAGTGCTGGTGCGCCGAAAAAAAATATTAAATCAATGAATCAAAAAACATCAACCAGCCAACCCACCAACCAAATTAAATGTGATCGGTGATGTGATCGCGACAACACCTGGTGATATATGACGAACTCCACCGTATGAATCAGTTATGTCTGAGAATAACCGTTGGAGGGGATATTTTTCTTCACCCGTCTGCGATCTTTGGAAAGAATTCAACGACATTATCATTTACTGATTTTCTTAAAATATCAGAGTTATATACCGGTATGACAAATGTTAGTAACTGTTCTTCTGTCATTTTAAAATTATCGATAAATAATTGTTTAATATTTACTTTACTGGTGGGTGAGCAGGTGGCCAATATTCACTTTCCACGAAATTTACATACTCGACGATGATTTTGTTGAAATATTCGAGGTCTGATGCAACTTAGTTTAAGTGTTGCATAGTATCATCTGTTGCTTTACATCATTCTAATATTGTCGCTGTCACGCTTGTGTTCGGATTTAATGTTATTGGAAAAGAACAAATGAATCTCACTGTTGAAGACCATGCTTCCTTTATTATTGTCAAACAAATATATAAAACAAAATTCAAATTTAGGAAGCTTTTCACCAGTAGACGTGATACAAGTTTTTACTATACGTGCCCCTCCTCTCATCTATGGAAATCCTCTTCGATATTCTGGAAGTTTTACAAATATTTTCTTGTCTGTGATAAAATCAGATAGTTGAGGTTCTTGTGGTCCTTGACAAACCAGTGAAACTTCTGGCCATCCTAATACGGATCTGATTGATGATTGATATATATCTACAGTGTAATCGGGTGTTGATATTTCTATCGCAGTTGATATTGTTGGCTCGTAAACCGTAATAGCGATTGTAGATTCTTTTCCTGTGATAGATTTGATTCTGTGCTGGAACTTATCATTGATCTGTTCGATTTGATAACTGCCCGTAGGAATACCTACAACTTGCCAATCTGGGGTTATTTTTTAAAAGAAAATACTAAAGAAATATTTGCTGGCAACCCACGGAACGATTTTGATATAATATTTGGCCAGCTGTAATATACTCTCAGTTGTGCTAACGCTATTTCTTTGGCTGGAATTGCAGTTGGAAAGATAACGTCGAATTCGGGATTAGTTGAGTTCCTCGATATCACCGTAGTTGTTGGCGGTGTTGCATTAGCGACGATATGATGTAGCAATTCTTCAGACGTAGTCATTATTATTTACTTCCTGATTTAAATTAATGTGTCTCTGTCATTATTTCCGACTAGAGGGTTTGGTTTCCAGTTGTCAGACCGGAGGAGTAGTGGTCAACCGTAATCATTTCTGCAAACTAGTGATGTTCCATCATTGGGCCCTGATGATATCAGCGACGATAATTTGGCGTGTGAGTGTGTTGCCGTTGATAGTAACATTTGATAAGAACTTCCATCGAGATTGATGATACCGGTCTGAACATTATTTGATTGTTTTGGTAATTGGTCACGCATAAAACATCTCTGAAGTTTTTGATGTTTAATCGCGCAGCAGCATCAAGTAAATCAAATCGGACATGGGAAGCATCAACGATGTGTCCCGGGAAGTGTTAGGCCTTTTCGGTATCATGAATGAAGAGTTCCTGGAAGTCTTAGACCTATCCCTTTTTTTTTTTTTTGAAGTTTGTATTCCTTTTCCTATTGCTTTCTTTCATGCCATCCCAGCAGCAGTTCCAACTACTCCCAACGCAGCTGCAGCGGCTATCAACGCTGGTATATCTGCGAGAAGTGGAAATACACCACCAATCTTGACTGCATCTTTAATGGCACCCGCAGAAAGATCAAGTTGGACGCCGTTCTTTGATCGTTTGGCGTCATTAAAGTACGTGATTTGACGTTCTGTCAGGGATAGTTTATTTGGACCACCTGCGAGCTGTGCTGATTTCAGTAATATTTTTATTCTCGAATTCCTTTTTGATACAGATTGTAGCTTTTTAATCTGACCAGCAATCAGAGTAACTCGAACATTATGCTATCACATTATAATATCTTGATCGATTTAGTTACATATTTGGAAAACACATTTTTTCTACTGGGGCATCAATGACTCTCATTCGTCCACTAACACCTTCAAGCAACATTGTTTTATCTGAGAGTATAACAGCAACTGCTCTGTAATCAGCAATAGCTCCTCTTGCCACACGAGCTCGAATGTGTATATCAACGACAGATTGCCTAACTAAATCCAAATGT
The DNA here is from genome assembly GCA_016617855.1 of Megalonaias nervosa. NCBI lineage: Eukaryota > Metazoa > Mollusca > Bivalvia > Unionida > Unionidae > Megalonaias > Megalonaias nervosa. Next base: position 41,210 of record JAECUM010014755.1, read on the forward strand.
TCCATTGAGAAATAATAGATCGGATACAGCGTTGTAAAATCTAGTTATGATATTTGTAGACCAGAATCAATATTTTCATCACGTCTCATGAATGTCATCAAACTAAGATATGCACGTGCAACATGATTATTTGCAAAATTTAATAATATATCTTCGGATGGTTCTT
>JAECUM010014756.1:0-49953 GCA_016617855.1 Megalonaias nervosa
AAATGGTACTAGCAGGTTTCTCAATAGACGTTCAGCATTAAGAGATTAATGTTAGGGCTGGTCGGCCTAATGTCGGGAGAATGTGGCGGGGGTGGGTGGGTGGGAAATCATGCTACATTTCTGCGGCATGATGCCATAGTGCTAAACATAACTATAAACTGCCACACTGCAGACATCGTAGTGATATGACTGAACAATTGTTAAAGCTACGTTAAAAATCCAAATCACACGCGCACTGTACACGTGGAGGTTTGGATAAATGGTTAGTAAAACTGTGTCCAACTACACTTCTAGAACCTACAATACTGTCTGGGTCAGTCCACGTTTCGTTTTGATACATTCATAAGTGTACAGACCTCTCATGTTGCATGAGCTATTTTAAGTTGCAACTGTGTAAATAATACTCCCAAGGGAACAAAAATACCATCAAGTTATTAAAACTCGAAAGTGTCGGCGATATTCACGTGTCATAGTTATCATGTATCATCGATCTAAGCATGGCTTGATTCGACTTGTAAAATCAGTAAAAGCAATTAAAGTAGCATTCTTAGGAACGCTGGAGAACTATATAGACAAAAAGGACTTTGTTTCGTATCGGGTGGCGACGGCATTATTTGGTTTCATCTCCAGTGCCTCGGCTCCATTGTACGCATTAGCGATAAGTCGACATTTTGTTCGTTTGTCAGCACTAAAGCTGAGAATCAAGACTATAAATCCTATTCATCGTATTCGAAGCATGAGAAAGGTTAATCGTACGAGACTGGGAACAATGAAATATAATAATTTAAGATACTGACCACCTACTGAACATTGTTTACAATGCAGAAACTACAAAGTTTGTTTTGATTTTCAGCAAGGGAGTATACTACCAGAACGACGAAAAGGCCATATTATCCAAAAGGTAAGGATGGAGAAACTAGTCTTCACCTCGCCAACTGCAAATCATTCTAGGTCTGTTCCTACAACCGGCAGTTTCTCGTAATATTTCACCCAAATTATTTGTACAGAAAGTCCGTTGGAAAGTGTTGATTTCTATAACGATTACTATTCGTGTAAGTACAAAAAGTTATAGAATATAAAATGGTCAAATATATTTGTTCCGAAAGGCAAATTCTCCTCCGAATTACGAGAATTGGCTGCTATATTACTTTTCATTGCGAGATTTCCTAACGGTTCAGTATGGTTGCTAGAAGAATGAAGCTGCATGTAAAATTGAATATCTCTCCAAGCGATACACGGATTAACGATCGGAATTCATATTCAGCCATTGTATTGTGCATACATGTCATGTTGGCTACATTTGGTGTTTATAGACCAGTGCTGTATTCTTAGTATTGTAGCTAAATACACTCGTATGGTCTGGAAAGACAAGTCAAGTGGACATAGCATTGGACAATTACTTGGCCCTAGCGAATAGCCAAGCTAGTGCGAACCACAGGAATAAGTACCAACTAAGGTCACCACAAATGTTATTTCACGTTCAACGTCTTTTCACGTTCAATATGGACTTTGAACAAATTACCATCAATAATTACCAAAGCTCCTAACTTCGTATCTCACAAGCAGCTTTCCAAAATCACATTCTAATGAACTAGTTAGCTATAAGTAAGACCTAATGATTGTCAGGGCTATGCCGGTTGAAGTACATCATCTCGTCGCCGTTATGGTAGCCGCATTGATCATTGTACTAAGGGACGAAAACGTACACTGTCAATCTTGTACTTATATACAGTTGTTTGTCCTCTCTTTACCTTCCTTAAATCTCGAGCAAACACCAGCCTTTGCTTAATAGTCAAGTGTGACTATCAACTTACTTATATATGGGAATTTGTAGCTAGTTGTAACTTTCTCTTTTGCGAGTGCCATATACCTGACTGGTGCAATAATTTCAGTAATGTGATAATTTATTACCATTCCATACCAGATTTGCACTGGTCTACACAGGCTACATGCCACATTATTTGGGACATCGAATACAAGGACACGTCAGGTAAGAGATTGCGAGTATCGTACCGCGAATGCGATTTTCTTGTCAAGAAACGTCCCTGAGAGACCAAAATATGGGAATCCTATTAAAGGACATTTACAAGTACAGCATAATGTATTTGCATTTTCAGAAAGAAAACTTGTTTCGATAAAGACGATACGAATTATGCATAAACACAATGTTATTTTCAGATGAAGCTCATAGAGGGGCCAGCTCTTGCAAGTTAAATTACGAGTCCCCAATTATTTCACGAAGTCGTCCCTTGCGATACTATACGCGAGATGTTACCCGACGTGCATTTATTGATAAGGAACTCTTCTTGCAAATAAAACTCGCTCGGTTGCGAAGAAGCTTCGTTACGAATGGTTCTTGGACTGGGCACACGTCGACCACTCCGGTGGTCTAGTGGTCAGAGCGTCCGCCTCGGATGCGGGAGGTTGCGGGTTTCAATCCCAGCCAAGTCATACCAAAGACTTGTTAAAATGGTACTAGCAGGTTTCTCAATAGACGTTCAGCATTAAGAGATTAATGTTAGGGCTGGTCGGCCTAATGTCGGGAGAATGTGGCGGGGGTGGGTGGGTGGGAAATCATGCTACATTTCTGCGGCATGATGCCATAGTGCTAAACATAACTATAAACTGCCACACTGCAGACATCGTAGTGATATGACTGAACAATTGTTAAAGCTACGTTAAAAATCCAAATCACACGCGCACTGTACACGTGGAGGTTTGGATAAATGGTTAGTAAAACTGTGTCCAACTACACTTCTAGAACCTACAATACTGTCTGGGTCAGTCCACGTTTCGTTTTGATACATTCATAAGTGTACAGACCTCTCATGTTGCATGAGCTATTTTAAGTTGCAACTGTGTAAATAATACTCCCAAGGGAACAAAAATACCATCAAGTTATTAAAACTCGAAAGTGTCGGCGATATTCACGTGTCATAGTTATCATGTATCATCGATCTAAGCATGGCTTGATTCGACTTGTAAAATCAGTAAAAGCAATTAAAGTAGCATTCTTAGGAACGCTGGAGAACTATATAGACAAAAAGGACTTTGTTTCGTATCGGGTGGCGACGGCATTATTTGGTTTCATCTCCAGTGCCTCGGCTCCATTGTACGCATTAGCGATAAGTCGACATTTTGTTCGTTTGTCAGCACTAAAGCTGAGAATCAAGACTATAAATCCTATTCATCGTATTCGAAGCATGAGAAAGGTTAATCGTACGAGACTGGGAACGATGAAATATAATAATTTAAGATACTGACCACCTACTGAACATTGTTTACAATGCAGAAACTACAAAGTTTGTTTTGATTTTCAGCAAGGGAGTATACTACCAGAACGACGAAAAGGCCATATTATCCAAAAGGTAAGGATGGAGAAACTAGTCTTCACCTCGCCAACTGCAAATCATTCTAGGTCTGTTCCTACAACCGGCAGTTTCTCGTAATATTTCACCCAAATTATTTGTACAGAAAGTCCGTTGGAAAGTGTTGATTTCTATAACGATTACTATTCGTGTAAGTACAAAAAGTTATAGAATATAAAATGGTCAAATATATTTGTTCCGAAAGGCAAATTCTCCTCCGAATTACGAGAATAGGCTGCTATATTACTTTTCATTGCGAGATTTCCTAACGGTTCAGTATGGTTGCTAGAAGAATGAAGCTGCATGTAAATTTGAATATCTCTCAAAGCGATACACGGATTAACGATCGGAATTCATATTCAGCCATTGTATTGTGCATACATGTCATGTTGGCTACATTTGGTGTTTATAGACCAGTGCTGTATTCTTAGTATTGTAGCTAAATACACTCGTATGGTCTGGAAAGACAAGTCAAGTGGACATAGCATTGGACAATTACTTGGCCCTAGCGAATAGCCAAGCTAGTGCGAACCACAGGAATAAGTACCAACTAAGGTCACCACAAATGTTATTTCACGTTCAACGTCTTTTCACGTTCAATATGGACTTTGAACAAATTACCATCAATAATTACCAAAGCTCCTAACTTCGTATCTCACAAGCACCTTTCCAAAATCACATTCTAATGAACTAGTTGGCTATAAATAAGACCTAGTGATTGTCAGGGCTATGCCGGTTGAAGTACATCATCTCGTCGCCGTTATGGTAGCCGCATTCATCTGTGTACTAGGGGACGAAAACGTACACTGTCAATCTTGTACTTATATACAGTTGTTTGTCCTCTCTTTACCTTCCTTAAATCTCGAGCAAACACCAGCCTTTGCTTAATAGTCAAGTGTGACTGTCAACTTACTTACAGATGGGCATTTGTAGCTACTTGTAACTTTCTCCTTTGCGAGTGCCATATACCTGACTGGTGCAATAACTTCAGTGATGTGAGAATTTATTACCATTCAATACCAGATTTGCACTGGCCTACACAGGCTACATGCCACATTATTTGGGACATCGAATACAAGGACACGTCAGGTAAGAGATTGCGAGTATCGTGGCGCGAATGCGATTTTCTTGTCAAGAAACGTCCCTGAGAGACCAAAATATGGGAATCCTATTAAAGGACATTTACAAGTACAGCATAATGTATTTGCATTTTCAGAAAGAAAACTTGTTTCGATAAAGACGATACGAATTATGCATAAACACAATGTTATTTTCAGATGAAGCTCATAGAGGGGCCAGCTCATGCAAGTTAAATTCCTAGTCCCCAATTATTTCACGAAGTCGTCCCTTGCGATACCATACGCGAGATGTTACCCTACGTGTATTTATTGATAAGGAACTCTTCTTGCAAAAAAAAACTCGCTCGGTTGCGAAGAAGCTTCGTTACGTATGGTTCTTGGACTGGGCACACGTCGACCACTCCGGTGGTCTAGTGGTCAGAGCGTCCGCCTCGGATGCGGGAGGTTGCGGGTTTGAACCCCAGCCAAGTCATACCAAAGACTTGTAAAAATGGTACTAGCAGGTGCCTCGATAGACGTTCAGGATTAAGAGATAAGTATTAGGGCTGGTCGGCCTAGTGTCGGGAGAATGTGACTGAGGGGGGTGGGAATCATGTTGCATTTCTGCGGCATGAAGCCATAGTGCAAGACATAACTATAAACTGCCACACTGCAGATATCGTAGTGATATGACTGAACAATTGTTAAAGCTACGTTAAAAATCCAAATCACACACGCACTGTACACGTGGAGGTTTGGATAAATGGTTAGTAAAACTATGTCCAACTACACTTCTAGAACCTACAATACTGTCAGGGTCGGTCCACGTTTCGTTTTGATACACATTCAAAAGTGTACAGACCCCTCATGTTGCATGAGCTATTTTAAGTTGCAACTGTGTAAATAATACTCCCAAGGGAACAAAAATACCATCAAGTTATTAAAACTCGAAAGTATCGGCGATATTCACGTGTCATAGTTATCATGCATCATCGATCTAAGCATGGCTTGATTCGACTTGTAAAATCAGTAAAAGCAATTAAAGTAGAATCCTTAGGAATGCTGGAGAACTATATAGACAAAAAGGACTTTGTTTCTTATCGGGTGGCGACGGCATTATTTGGTTTCATCTCCAGTGCCTTGGCTCCATTGTACGCATTAGCGATAAGTCGACATTTTGTTCGTTTGTCAACACTAAAGCTGAAAATCAAGACTATAAATCCTATTCATCGTCATTGAAGGTTAATCGTACGAGACTGGGAACGATGAAATATAATAATTTAAGATACTGACCACCTACTGAACATTGTTTACAATGCAGAAACTACAAAGTTTGTTTTGATTTTCAGCAAGGGAGTATACTACCAGAACGACGAAAAGGCCATATTATCCAAAAGGTAAGGATGGAGAAACTAGTCTTCACCTCTCCAACTGCAAATCATTCTAGGTCTATTCCTACAACCGGCAGTTTCTCGTAATATTTCACCCAAATTATTTGTACAGAAAGTCCGTTGGAAAGTGTTGATTACTATGACGATTACTATTCGAGTAAGTACAAAAAGTTATAGAATATAAAATGGTCAAATATATTTGTTCCGGAAGGCAAATGCTCCTCCGAATTACGAGAATTGGCTGCTATATTACTTTTCATTGCGAGATTTCCTAACGGTTCAGTATGGTTGCTAGAAGAATGAAGCTGCATGTAAAATTGAATATCTCTCCAAGCGATACACGGATTAACGATCGGAATTCATATTCAGCCATTGTATTGTGCATACATTTCATGTTGGCTACATTTGGCGTTTATAGACCAGTGATGTATTCTTCGTATTGTAGCTAAAGACACCCGTATGGTCTGGAAAGACATGTGGACATAGCATTGGACAATTACTTGGCCCTAGCGTATAGCCAAGCTAATGCGAACCACAGGAATAAGTACCAACTAAGGTCACCACAAATATGTAATTTCACGTTCAAAGTCTTTTCACGTTCAATATGGACTTTGAACAAATTACCATCAATAATTGCCAAAGCTCCTGACTTGGTATCTCACAAGAAGCTTTCCAAAATCACATTCTAATGAACTAGTTAGCTATAAGTAAGACCTAATGATTGTCAGGGCTATGCCGGTTGAAGTACATCATCTCGTCGCCGTTATGGTAGCCGCATTGATCATTGTACTAAGGGACGAAAACGTACACTGTCAATCTTGTACTTACATACAGTTGTTTGTCCTCTCTTTACCTTCCTTAAATCTCGAGCAAGAATCAGCCTTTGCTTAATAGTCAAGTGTGACTATCAACTTACTTATATATGGGAATTTGTAGCTAGTTGTAGCTTTCTCTTTTGCGAGTGCCATATACCTGACTGGTGCAATAATTTCAGTAATGTGATAATTTATTACCATTCCATACCAGATTTGCACTGGTCTACACAGGCTACATGCCACATTATTTGGGACATCGAATACAAGGACACGTCAGGTAAGAGATTGCGAGTATCGTGGCGCGAATGCGATTTTCTTGTCAAGAAACGTCCCTGAGAGACCAAAATATGGGAATCCTATTAAAGGACATTTACAAGTACAGCATAATGTATTTGCATTTTCAGAAAGAAAACTTGTTTCGATAAAGACGATACGAATTATGCATAAACACAATGTTATTTTCAGATGAAGCTCATAGAGGGGCCAGCTCTTGCAAGTTAAATTCCTAGTCCCCAATTATTTCACGAAGTCGTCCCTTGCGATACTATACGCGAGATGTTACCCGACGTGCATTTATTGATAAGGAACTCTTCTTGCAAATAAAACTCGCTCGGTTGCGAAGAAGCTTCGTTACGAATGGTTCTTGGACTGGGCACACGTCGACCACTCCGGTGGTCTAGTGGTCAGAGCGTCCGCCTCGGATGCGGGAGGTTGCGGGTTTGAACCCCAGCCAAGTCATACCAAAGACTTGTTAAAATGGTACTAGCAGGTTTCTCAATAGACGTTCAGCATTAAGAGATTAATGTTAGGGCTGGTCGGCCTAGTGTCGGGAGAATGTGGCGGGGGTGGGTGGGTGGGAAATCATGCTACATTTCTGCGGCATGATGCCATAGTGCTAAACATAACTATAAACTGCCACACTGCAGACATCGTAGTGATATGACTGAACAATTGTTAAAGCTACGTTAAAAATCCAAATCACACGCGCACTGTACACGTGGAGGTTTGGATAAATGGTTAGTAAAACTGTGTCCAACTACACTTCTAGAACCTACAATACTGTCTGGGTCAGTCCACGTTTCGTTTTGATACACATTCATAAGTGTACAGACCTCTCATGTTGCATGAGCTATTTTAAGTTGCAACTGTGTAAATAATACTCCCAAGGGAACAAAAATACCATCAAGTTATTAAAACTCGAAAGTATCGGCGATATTCACGTGTCATAGTTATCATGTATCATCGATCTAAGCATGGCTTGATTCGACTTGTAAAATCAGTAAAAGCAATTAAAGTAGCATTCTTAGGAACGCTGGAGAACTATATAGACAAAAAGGACTTTGTTTCGTATCGGGTGGCGACGGCATTATTTGGTTTCATCTCCAGTGCCTTGGCTCCATTGTACGCATTAGCGATAAGTCGACATTTTGTTCGTTTGTCAGCACTAAAGCTGAGAATCAAGACTATAAATCCTATTCATCGTATTCGAAGCATGAGAAAGGTTAATCGTACGAGACTGGGAACAATGAAATATAATAATTTAAGATACTGACCACCTACTGAACATTGTTTACAATGCAGAAACTACAAAGTTTGTTTTGATTTTCAGCAAGGGAGTATACTACCAGAACGACGAAAAGGCCATATTATCCAAAAGGTAAGGATGGAGAAACTAGTCTTCACCTCGCCAACTGCAAATCATTCTAGGTCTATTCCTACAACCGGCAGTTTCTCGTAATATTTCATCCAAATTATTTGTACAGAAAGTCCGTTGGAAAGTGTTGATTTCTATAACGATTACTATTCGAGTAAGTACAAAAAGTTATAGAATATAAAATGGTCAAATATATTTGTTCCGAAAGGCAAATTCTCCTCCGAATTACGAGAATAGGCTGCTATATTACTTTTCATTGCGAGATTTCCTAACGGTTCAGTATGGTTGCTAGAAGAATGAAGCTGCATGTAAAATTGAATATCTCTCCAAGCGATACACGGATTAACGATCGGAATTCATATATTCAGCCATTGTATTGTGCATACATGTCATGTTGGCTACATTTGGTGTTTATAGACCAGTGCTGTATTCTTAGTATTGTAGCTAAATACACTCGTATGGTCTGGAAAGACAAGTCAAGTGGACATAGCATTGGACAATTACTTGGCCCTAGCGAATAGCCAAGCTAGTGCGAACCACAGGAATAAGTACCAACTAAGGTCACCACAAATGTTATTTCACGTTCAACGTCTTTTCACGTTCAATATGGACTTTGAACAAATTACCATCAATAATTACCAAAGCTCCTAACTTCGTATCTCACAAGCAGCTTTCCAAAATCACATTCTAATGAACTAGTTGGCTATAAATAAGACCTAGTGATTGTCAGGGCTATGCCGGTTGAAGTACATCATCTCGTCGCCGTTATGGTAGCCGCATTCATCTGTGTACTAGGGGACGAAAACGTACACTGTCAATCTTGTACTTACTTACTCTTGTTTGTCCTCTCTTTACCTTCCTTAAATCTCGAGCAAACACCAGCCTTTGCTTAATAGTCAAGTGTGACTGTCAACTTACTTACAGATGGGCATTTGTAGCTAGTTGTAACTTTCTCCTTTGCGAGTGCCATATACCTGACTGGTGCAATAATTTCAGTGATGTGAGAATTTATTACCATTCCATACCAGATTTGCACTGGCCTACACAGGCTACATGCCACATTATTTGGGACATCGAATACAAGGACACGTCAGGTAAGAGATTGCGAGTATCGTGGCGCGAATGCGATTTTCTTGTCAAGAAACGTCCCTGAGAGACCAAAATATGGGAATCCTATTAAAGGACATTTACAAGTACAGCATAATGTATTTGCATTTTCAGAAAGAAAACTTGTTTCGATAAAGACGATACGAATTATGCATAAACACAATGTTATTTTCAGATGAAGCTCATAGAGGGGCCAGCTCTTGCAAGTTAAATTCCTAGTCCCCAATTATTTCACGAAGTCGTCCCTTGCGATACCATACGCGAGATGTTACCCTACGTGTATTTATTGATAAGGAACTCTTCTTGCAAAAAAAACTCGCTCGGTTGCGAAGAAGCTTCGTTACGTATGGTTCTTGGACTGGGCACACGTTGACCACTCCGGTGGTCTAGTGGTCAGAGCGTCCGCCTCGGATGCGGGAGGTTGCGGGTTTGGACCCCAGCCAAGTCATACCAAAGACTTGTAAAAATGGTACTAGCAGGTGCCTCGATAGACGTTCAGGATTAAGAGATAAGTATTAGGGCTGGTCGGCCTAGTGTCGGGAGAATGTGACTGAGGGGGGACATGTGTTGCATTTCTGCGGCATGAAGCCATAGTGCAAGACATAACTATAAACTGCCACACTGCAGATATCGTAGTGATATGACTGAAGAATTGTTAAAGCTACGTTAAAAATCCAAATCACACACGTACTGTACACGTCGAGGTTTGGATAAATGGTTAGTAAAACTATGTCCAACTACACTTCTAGAACCTACAATACTGTCAGGGTCGGTCCACGTTTCGTTTTGATACACATTCAAAAGTGTACAGACCCCTCATGTTGCATGAGCTATTTTAAGTTGCAACTGTGTAAATAATACTCCCAAGGGAACAAAAATATCAAGTTATTAAAACTCGAAAGTATCGGCGATATTCACGTGTCACAGTTATCATGCATCATCGATCTAAGCATGGCTTGATTCGACTTGTAAAATCAGTAAAAGCAATTAAAGTAGAATCCTTAGGAATGCTGGAGAACTATATAGACAAAAAGGACTTTGTTTCGTATCGGGTGGCGACGGCATTATTTGGTTTCATCTCCAGTGCCTTGGCTCCATTGTACGCATTAGCGATAAGTCGACATTTTGTTCGTTTGTCAACACTAAAGCTGAAAATCAAGACTATAAATCCTATTCATCGTCATTGAAGGTTAATCGTAAGAGACTGGGAACGATGAAATATAATAATTTAAGATACTGACCACCTACTGAACATTGTTTACAATGCAGAAACTACAAAGTTTGTTTTGATTTTCAGCAAGGGAGTATACTACCAGAACGACGAAAAGGCCATATTATCCAAAAGGTAAGGATGGAGAAACTAGTCTTCACCTCGCCAACTGCAAATCATTCTAGGTCTATTCCTACAACCGGCAGTTTCTCGTAATATTTCACCCAAATTATTTGTACAGAAAGTCCGTTGGAAAGTGTTGATTACTATGACGATTACTATTCGAGTAAGTACAAAAAGTTATAGAATATAAAATGGTCAAATATATTTGTTCCGGAAGGCAAATGCTCCTCCGAATTACGAGAATTGGCTGCTATATTACTTTTCATTGCGAGATTTCCTAACGGTTCAGTATGGTTGCTAGAAGAATGAAGCTGCATGTAAAATTGAATATCTCTCCAAGCGATACACGGATTAACGATCGGAATTCATATTCAGCCATTGTATTGTGCATACATTTCATGTTGGCTACATTTGGCGTTTATAGACCAGTGATGTATTCTTCGTATTGTAGCTAAAGACACCCGTATGGTCTGGAAAGACAATTGAAGTGGACATAGCATTGGACAATTACTTGGCCCTAGCGTATAGCCAAGCTAATGCGAACCACAGGAATAAGTACCAACTAAGGTCACCACAAATATGTAATTTCACGTTCAAAGTCTTTTCACGTTCAATATGGACTTTGAACAAATTACCATCAATAATTGCCAAAGCTCCTGACTTGGTATCTCACAAGAAGCTTTCCAAAATCACATTCTAATGAACTAGTTAGCTATAAGTAAGACCTAATGATTGTCAGGGCTATGCCGGTTGAAGTACATCATCTCGTCGCCGTTATGGTAGCCGCATTGATCATTGTACTAAGGGACGAAAACGTACACTGTCAATCTTGTACTTATATACAGTTGTTTGTCCTCTCTTTACCTTCCTTAAATCTCGAGCAAAAACCAGCCTTTGCTTAATAGTCAAGTGTGACTATCAACTTACTTATATATGGGAATTTGTAGCTAGTTGTAACTTTCTCTTTTGCGAGTGCCATATACCTGACTGGTGCAATAATTTCAGTAATGTGATAATTTATTACCATTCCATACCAGATTTGCACTGGTCTACACAGGCTACATGCCACATTATTTGGGACATCGAATACAAGGACACGTCAGGTAAGAGATTGCGAGTATCGTGGCGCGAATGCGATTTTCTTGTCAAGAAACGTCCCTGAGAGACCAAAATATGGGAATCCTATTAAAGGACATTTACAAGTACAGCATAATGTATTTGCATTTTCAGAAAGAAAACTTGTTTCGATAAAGACGATACGAATTATGCATAAACACAATGTTATTTTCAGATGAAGCTCATAGAGGGGCCAGCTCTTGCAAGTTAAATTACGAGTCCCCAATTATTTCACGAAGTCGTCCCTTGCGATACTATACGCGAGATGTTACCCGACGTGCATTTATTGATAAGGAACTCTTCTTGCAAATAAAACTCGCTCGGTTGCGAAGAAGCTTCGTTACGAATGGTTCTTGGACTGGGCACACGTCGACCACTCCGGTGGTCTAGTGGTCAGAGCGTCCGCCTCGGATGCGGGAGGTTGCGGGTTTGAACCCCAGCCAAGTCATACCAAAGACTTGTTAAAATGGTACTAGCAGGTTTCTCAATAGACGTTCAGCATTAAGAGATTAATGTTAGGGCTGGTCGGCCTAGTGTCGGGAGAATGTGGCGGGGGTGGGTGGGTGGGAAATCATGCTACATTTCTGCGGCATGATGCCATAGTGCTAAACATAACTATAAACTGCCACACTGCAGACATCGTAGTGATATGACTGAACAATTGTTAAAGCTACGTTAAAAATCCAAATCACACGCGCACTGTATACGTTGAGGTTTGGGTAAATGGTTAGTAAAACTGTGTCCAACTACACTTCTAGAACCTACAATACTGTCAGGGTCAGTCCACGTTTCGTTTTGATACACATTCATAAGTGTACAGACCCCTCATGTTCCATGAGCTATTTTAAGTTGCAACTGTGTAAATGATACTCCCAAGGGAACAAAAATACCATCAAGTTATTAAAACTCGAAAGTATCGGCGATATTCAGGTGTCATAGTTGTCATGTATCATCGATCTTTGCATGGCTTGATTCGACTTGTAAAATCAGTAAAAGCAATTAAAGTAGCATTCTTAGGAATGCTCGAGAACTATAGAGACAAAAAGGACTTTGTTTCGTATCGGGTGGCGACGGCATTATTTTTTTTCCTCTCCAGTGCCTCGGCTCCATTGTACGCATTAGCGATAAGTCGACATTTTGTTCGTTTGTCAACACTAAAGCTGAAAATCTAGACTATAAATCCTATTCATCGTCTTCGAAGTATGAGAAAGGTTAATCGTACGAGACTGGGAACGATGAAATATAATAATTTAAGATTCTGACCACCTACTGAACATTGTTTACAATGCAGAAACTACAAAGTTTGTTTTGATTTTCAGCAAGGGAGTATACTACCAGAACGACGAAAAAGCCATATTATCCAAAAGGTAAGGATGGAGAAACTAGTCTTCACCTCTCCAACTGCAAATCATTCTAGGTCTGTTCCTACAACCGGCAGTTTCTCGTATTATTTCACCCAAATTCTATGTACCGAAAGTCCGTTGGAAAGTGTTCATAACTGTTACGATCACTATTCGAGCAAGTAGATAAAGTTGAAGAATATAAGATGGTCAATGATATTTGTTCCGGAGGGCAAATGGTCCTCCGAATTACGAGAATTCGCTGCTATATTACTTTTCATTGCGGGATTTTTACACAGTTCAGTATCGTTGCTAGAAGAATGAAGCTGCATGTAAAATTGAAAATTCCTCCAACCGATACACGGATTAATGATCGGAATTCATATTCAGCCATTGTATTGTGCATACATTTCATGTTGGGTACATTTGATGTTTATAGACCAGTGATGTATTCTTCGTTGTTGTTGTTGTTTTTGTTATAGAGTTTAACGCCATTTTTCAGCACAAGATAGGCTATACATGGCAGCCAGTATTAATATTGGAGGACGAACCCGGGAGAACCCGGAAAGAACCACGGACCCACGAGAAGCTACCGGCAAGCTTTCTCACATAACCGCATTGGCCGAGCCCGAGACTCGAACCCACGCAGACAGAGGTGAGATGGCAGTGATCCGTAACGGTGAGCGCTTTAGACTACTCGGCCGCTCGGGGCTCCTGTATTCTTCGTATTGTAGCTAATTACACCCGTATGGTTTGGAAAGACAATTCAAGTGGACATAGCAGCGGACAATTACTTGGCCCTAGCGTATAGCCAAGCTAGTGCGAACCACAGGAATAAGTACCAACTAAGGCCACCACAAAAATGTTATTTCACGTTCAACGTCTTTTCACGTTCAATATGGGTTTTGGACAAATTACCATCAATAATTGCCAAAGCTCCTGACTTGGTATCTCACAGGCAGCTTTCCAAAATCACATTCTAATGAACTAGTTGGCTATAAGTAAGACCTAATGATTGTCAGGGCTATGCCGGTTGAAGTACATCATCTCGTCGCCGTTATGGTAGGCGCATTTATCTGTGTACTAAAGGACGAAGACGTACACTGTCAATCTTTAACTTACTTACTCTTGTTTGTTCTCTCTTTACCTTCCTTAAATCTCGAGCCACCACCAGCCTTTGCTTAATGGTCAATTGTGACTGTCAACTTACTTACAAATGGGCATTTGTAGCTACTTGTAACTTTCTCCTTTGCGAGTGCCATATACCTGACTGGTGCAATGACTTCAGTGATGTGAGAATTTATTACCATTCCATACCAGATTTGCACTGGCCTACACAGGCTGCATGCCACATTATTTGGGACATCGAATACAAGGACACGTCAGGTAAGAGATTGCGGGTATCGTGGCGCGAATGCGATTTTCTGGTCAAGAAACGTCCCTGAGAGACCAAAATAGGGGATTCTGTTAAACGACGTTTACTACTACAGCATAATGTGTTTGCATATTCAGAAAGAAAACTTGTTTCGATAAATACGATACGAATTATGCATAAACACAATGTTATTTTCAGATGAAGCTCATAGAGGGGCCAGCTCTTGCAAGTTAAATTCCTAGTCCCCAATTATTTCACGAGGTCGTCCCTTGCGATACTATACGCGAGATGTTACCCGACGTGCATTTATTGATAAGGAACTCTTCTTGCAAATAAAACTCGCTCCTTCGTTACGTATGGTTCTTGGACTGGGCACACGTTGACCGCTCCGGTGGTCTAGTGGTTAGAGCGTCCGCTTCGGATGCGGGAGGTTGCGGGTTTGAACCCCAGCCAAGTCATACCAAAGACTTGTAAAAATGGTACTAGCAGGTGCCTCGATAGACGTTCAGCGTTGAGAGATTAGTGTTAGGGCAGGTCGGCCTAGTGTCGGGAGAATGTGACTGAGGGGGACATCATGCTGCATTTCAGCGGCATGATGCCATAGTGGAAGACATAACTATGAACTGCCACACTGCAGACATCGTACCGATATGACTGAACAATTGTTAAAGCTACGTTAAAAATCCAAATCACACACGCACTGTACAGTCGAGGTTTGGATAAATGGTTAGGAAAACTGTGTCCAACTACACTTCTAGAACCTACAATACTGTCTGGGTCAGTCCACGTTTCGTTTTGATACACATTCATAAGTGTACAGACCCCTCATGTTCCATGAGCTATTTTAAGTTGCAACTGTGTAAATAATACTCCCAAGGGAACAAAAATATCATCAAGTTATTAAAACTCGAAAGTATCGGCGATATTCACGTGTCATAGTTATCATGTATCATCGATCTAAGCATGGCTTGATTCGACTTGTAAAATCAGTAAAAGCAATTAAAGTAGCATTCTTAGGAAATGCTCGAAAACTATATAGACAAAAAGAACTTTGTTTCGTATCGGATTTCGACGGCATTATTTGTTTTCATCTCCAGTGCCTCGGCTCCATTGTACACATTAGCGATAAGTCGACATTTTGTTCGTTTGTCAACACTAAAGCTGAAAGTCTAGACTATAAATCCTAATCATCGTTATCGAAGTATCAGAAAGGTTAATCGTACGAGACTGGGAACGATGAAATATAATAATTTAAGATACTAACCGCCTATTGAACATTGTTTACAATGCAGAAACTACAAAGTTTGTTTTGATTTTCAGCAAGGGAGTATACTACCAGAACGACGAAAAGGCCATATTATCCAAAAGGTAAGGATGGAGAAACTAATCCTAACCTCTCCAACTGCAAATCATTCTAGGTCTGTTCCTACAACCTGTAGTTTCTCGTATTTCACGTTTTGTATCAGGCGTCGAGGGTATTTGAAGGGGCATCATTTTCTTCTCCAGTTCCTCGGCTCTATCGTATGCATTATCGATTAAGCTCAAAATATGTTCGTTAGTCATCACATAAGCTGAAAATCTGGAGGATATAATCTTTTCCATCGCCATAGAAGCAACATATAAAAATAAATAGTCCTATGATCGTGTCAAACTTTCTTGGAAATATAATTATTTCAATTACAGACCACACATCGAAGATAGTTTACAATGCAGGAACTACAGAATGTTTTTACAAGGCCAAAACTATAGAATATTTATATTTTCAGATTACGAGTACACCACCAGCACCACGAAAAGGCCGTATTATCCGAAAGGTAAGAACAGAGAAACTAGTCCTAACCTCTATATTCATTCCTGGTCTGTTCCTACAACCGGTAGTTTCTCGTATTATTTCACCCAAATTATATGTACAGAAAGTCATTTGGAAAGTGTTGATTTCTATTACGATTACTATTCGAGTGTTATGTATATGTAATTAAATTGTTTGTTTGTTAGTTTAATTTTTGTATTTTGTATTTTATTTTATTCCATTACATCTGATTGTAATGATAATTTTGTCTACTGGATTTGATTTTTTTAGAAATGCAATTTAGTTCTGTTGAACCCGATGAACAGCCAGTAGTTTGAAACATTGTATCTTTTGCTGACCGAGATTCAGAACCAGTGTTAGTTTTGGAGTAAACAACTTTTCTATTATCTATTTCTCTAGAGTAAAAATCCCTTAAATCTCGAGCAACCACCAGCCTTTGCTTAATAGTCAAGTGTGACTGTTAACTTACTTATAGGTGGGCATTTGTAGCCAGTTGTAACTTTCTTCTTTGCGAGTGCCATATACCTGACTTATGCGTGTGTGTGATTTAGATTTTTAACGTAGCTTTAACAATTTTTCAGTCATATCGCTACGATGTCTGCAGTGTTACAGTTTATTGTGATGTTTAGCACTGGGCATAATGTCGCAGACATGTAGCATGATGTCCCTCACAGTCACATTATCCTGACACCAGGCCAACCAGTCCTAACACTAACCTCTTAATGCTGAGCGCCAAGTGAGGCAGCTGTTAGTATATTTTTTGAAGTCTTTGGTATGACTCGGCCGGGGTTCAAACCAGCGACCTCCCGCATCCGAGTCGGACACCCTAACCACTAGGCCACCGGAGCGGTCCCCTGACTGGTGCAATAACTTCAGTGATGTGAGAATTTATTACCATTCCATACCAGATCTGCTCTGGCCTACACAGGCTACATGCCACACTATTTTGCATGCCTCATTATAAGAGATCACGAGCATCATTGGCCGAGCGTGATTTTCTTGTCAAGAAACGACCCTGAGAGGCCAAAATAGGGGAATCTCATTGGAATATCCGCTGCTGAAGTAAACGCAAACGACATTTGCAAGTATTGTTTATCCATTCTCAGAAAGAAAACTTGTTCCGAATAAATACCATACGAATAATGCATCAATACCATGTTAGTTTCTGAATAATTTCCTTCAGATAGAACGGCCAGCTCTTGCAAGTTAAAATCAGATTCCCCAATTTTCTTCTTGTTTACGAAGTCCTCCCTTGTGACATCATACTGGAAATATTTCTTAATGTTCATTTATCATTAAAGAACTCTTCTTGCAGATAAAGCTCTCTTGTTTATGATCAAGCTTCATTACGAATGTTTCTTACATCCTGTACACCTGGAGCTTTAAATAAATGCTTAGTGAATCCCCGTCTTAATACACTTGTAGAACCGACAGTACTGTCTCGGTCAGTCAAAGTTTCGTTTTAATACGTTTAAAAGTACGCAGACCCCTCGTTTTGCATCAGATCTGTTTTCAGATGCATCTGTGCAACTCGTACACAGAAAAGGAAAGAAGTACCATCAAGTTATTAAAACTCGAAAGTATCTGCAATTTTCTTGTGCCATAGTTGCAATGTATCTTTGGTCTAAGCATCGGAAGATTTCGAGGAAATAATTGTAATTATTTCAAATAGCTACCACATATCGAACACTGTTTACAATGTAGAAACTACAACATTTGTTTTCATTTTCATCAGTCGAGTATTCTACGAGGACAACGAAAAGGCCATATTATCCAAAAGGTAATGAGGGAGAAACTTGTCCTAACCTCGACGACTGCAAATCACTCTAGGTCTGTTCCTACAACCCTTAGATCTACTTATTCTTTCACCCAAAATATATGTAGAAAATCGTTTGAAAGTGTGTTGTCATACCATACAATTACTGTTCCAAATAAGTGGAAACAAGTTGCAGAACATAACATGGTCAATAGCATTTATTGCGGAGGGCAAATGTCCCTTTAAATTAAGATAATTTGCCAGACAAAGGGAAGAATTTATCTGAAGTTCGGGTGGCGGGGGCACTTAAAAAGGGGCAATGTGTGTATTGATCTTCCGAAAATCATGGCGTCATTGTATGCACAAAGGATTAATACCTACATCAAGTTCGTTATCGACAGGAGAGATGAAGATCTGGAGTATACAGTCCGTTTCATTGCCAATAATCGCCCTAGAAGAGTCGCACGATTTTCGTAACGAGCTTTGGAAAAAAATATTGCAATTGAAACTGCAAACTATCGAACAGTTTGCAATGCATAAATTACAACATTTGTTTCGATTTTCAGCAGTCAAGTATGCTACCAGGACGACAGCTCTAAGTTACCAGAGATGTAAGGACGGAGAAACTAGTCCCAACACCTATGACTGCAAATCGTATTACGTTTGTTCCTATAACCGTTTGATTCTCATATCGTGTCCCAGGAATTACGTGTACAGCAAGTCGGCTGGAAAGTGCGTGCTTTCACACTCACCATTCGACTCCTGTTATAGTAAGTAGGAAACATTTCCAGTATAGTCATTGATATTTCGTGCGAACGGCAAATGCTCTTGCTGAATTACGAGTTCGCTGTGATAATATTATCTTTGTGACATTTTTCAAAATACGTTGCAAGAATGTAATTACGTAAAACTCGTATTGCCGTCCAGCATATACACCGATTTATGCTTCGAATCCATGTTCTGCCATTGTATTGTGCGTTCGTTTTATGATGGGTACGTTTGATATTTTCTGGACCTGTAATACATTTTCGTATTGTAGCTAAATAAACCCGTACTCCCACGACCAGGAAGGAGAATTAACTGCACTGTATTTATTTATCTTGCAGAAACAATGAAGACGATGGAAACAACGCCAGGTAAGTCTTTTGAAAGAAAATTTTAATTTTTGCTAATTGATGAGGCTAAATTGGCATTAATATTAGTGATGGACCTTGACAAAAAGATCAATATTTATAGTCGTTTGTTGATTGCATGCAAGCTTCAGATGACGACCTTTCACTCCCTATTAATTGCAGAGATCGAGATAAATATAAGTAAAACTTTTGTACAACGTAAGCTGGCCTAATATCAATAGCTGAGGATAATCGGTGCAGACTTCCCCAAAACTAAATATGTTGGAAAATGAAAGTACACGCTGTTTTTCAAATCATCGGACGTTCTAAAAATGACCCTATATCTATGTAAAGAACAAATAACTTCGTCTGGAAATTTTCATTAACATTTATTTTTACGCATGTGGTACCCTTACCTTCCTCCTCTGAAAGCTTTCCTTCCTTATTATTGCTTGTGCTTGCTTGGAGTTAAATGTATTTCAACTTTATTTTGAAGTGAACTTCCTATTCTTTTCTTTACTAAACGTGAAGTGAGGGGCCAGTCAGTAGAGATATGGCATAATTTTGATGTCACGTCTGTTCCTAGAACCGGTTGTTTGGCACATTATGTCCACCAAATTGTGTACAGCAAGTCCCTTGGGAAGTGTCGACATATTCGCCATACTTGTGTTCAATGTGAAGAAAGCTCCAGAGCAGGGTTACTATTTATTTTTCTTGCGGAAAGGAAATGCTCCTGCTTGATTATATCAGAATTCGCTGTGATATTTGCCATATTGAGAGTTTTCAAATACCCCTATAACGCTGAAATAATGAAGTTGTAGGTAAAATGGAATATTTGTCTCGCTGATACGTGGATTATCACACCAAATCCATGTTCTGCCCTTATTCTGTGCGCACATTTTATGTTGGTATATTGGGTATTTTGTAGACCAGCGATAAATTATTCTTCTAGGTCTAAAATCCATATTCCCACCGGCCGGAAGATGATTTAACTGGAGTAGTTCTTGCAGAAACAACTAAGACGACTAAAATAATAACCTCTGAAATGGAGCCTGTACTTAAGAACAGATCGGAAGAAACAGTTTTTATGCGGGGAGTTCTGCGAGTGAGTCGAGTCTTCATCGTCGACATTCCTCTCCAACTGCATGTCATGTAGCACAGGGGACGTTCGCTTCAGCCCCTGTAACCAAAGACGTTGAAATGTGTTTTTAGTTCCCATCATAGCTATCAGATATTTCTTGGCAAGCGAAGACTGAGCCTTACGGCTTCGACTAACGTAGTGGTCAGCCTACTGCCACCGAAGTTGTAATCTCCCCCTTCGTCTACAAGAACTGTCTGGTCTACGTTCCGGCATCAATTGATCAATCAATTATAAAGGAATACTTAGCTACTTCCAGTCTGGCAGAATTATTGCCATTCTGGGCTGCATATATTTTAAATTAAAAGACCCAGTGTTTAACCAACTCCTTCATTTCTCTCAAAGACGCTTTCCCTCTAACGTTTAGATGATTATACGAGTTCGACACACGTTTTCCATTTGGATACCTCCCAAGTCGACCGAAAGGTCGTAGATTTGGGAATGACAAAGCCATCCTTTGTACACCTGAACTGGCAGTCCTTTAACGACAGACGCCATTGGGTGCGAAAAGTCGTGGCCGTGGACTCTGTTTGATCTAGTATCGATGGATTTCTGTCGACAGGAGGAACATTGCATCTTCTTCCACACAGAATACGACAAAACATGCGTGGGAGTATGTCTCCAGAATGCACTTCATCTTAAGCATGGCTGTCCAACATACCCTGGTCAATGCCATAACAGCAGCTACGAAGTTGCAACTGGCTAAACGGGGGCCCGAGTTGCAGAGTGGTCTAAAGCGTTCACCGTTCCGGATCCCTATCATCTCACCTGTCTGCGTGGGTTCGAGTCGCAGGCTCGGCTAACGTGGGTATGTGAGAAAGCTTGCCAGTAGCTTCTCCTGGGTCTGTGGTTCTTCCGGGGGGTTTT
The DNA here is from genome assembly GCA_016617855.1 of Megalonaias nervosa. NCBI lineage: Eukaryota > Metazoa > Mollusca > Bivalvia > Unionida > Unionidae > Megalonaias > Megalonaias nervosa. Next base: position 21,241 of record JAECUM010014756.1, read on the forward strand.
CCAGGGTTCTTCCTCCACCAGTTATACTGGCCGCCATGTATAGCCTATCTGGTGCTGAGAAATGGCGTTAAACCCAACAACAACTGGCTAAACGAGATGCAGTGTTCACGGCTTCTACCTTAAGAGCATCATAATACTAAGCAACGCTTGCCACCTTCATCTAATCTCTAATGTTGAGGGTGATGACAATCCGCAAACAAGATGCCAAGAAGACCAGACCACCCCAACCCAACCCAACCCCCCACTAATCTCCTCGACAGCGGAGAGACTTTCATGGCAGTCAGCTGAAGTTGGTGTGAAGCAGTCCTACCGAGTCTGCAATCTTCGAAGACCAGCTATTCCGATTTCAAAAAACGTTATCATCTTCAGGCCTCCCTTGTCAGAGGTTCTGGTAGTGGGAGAGCTTCAGTTCTACGCTTCTGAATGGGACACGTTATCCCACGACGACCTGTAGCTGTTGTTGTTCTAGGATTTAACGCTATTTTTCAGCACAGGATAGGCTATACATGGCGACCAGTATAACTGTAGTGACATGGAAAGGTGTAACCAAGTTCCCAGGTCTTTGCGTTCTTATTTGTGAGTTTCTAGATTGGTCCACGTCCACGGGTTTATATTCCATATACTAAATGATGTAGCGGAATCGTTGTCCTGGAAGAATCGACTAATACAAACGGAATGTTCTATTCATCCCTCGGATTTTACTTAATTTTGTGTTCGATGGGATCGACCAATGATGGACCTCACCAGTTCCTGATTCGAAGACCTGGATGGTCGATGCCCTTTTTATAGATTGTAACGGCTTTGTCACATATGCATACCATCCAACGCTTGATTCCCAAGGTGATACGGAAAGCAAGAGAACAGGCGCGTGGCCTGATCCTGCTTGCTCCACTCAGCTGGGAACAATTGTGGATCAAAGATCTATAATCTCTCAACAGACATCGATACCGTCCCTCCTCTGTTCAAGCAATAACGACGGCAAGTTTAATCCAAGCCCAGCGTTGCTGAACCAGGCTATTAATGATGGGTGAATGTTCTTTATTGACTTGGAAGTGGACATAGTCTTGGAAAATCTGAATACTATCATGACATCATGTACTTGTAGCATTAATAAACAAATATAAGAATTTATGATAATAATAATAATAACAATAATAATAATAATAATAATAAACCGATTCCTCAATACGTGTTTTTTTTTCAAAAAAATATAAAACACACATGCAAGAAAATGAAAAAATATTCTTAGAAATTGATTTATGCTAAATTTGTTCATTAATGTTTTATTTTGCACTTATCAATTTAAGCAAGCTCTTTTTAAGTTTTAATATTTGTCAAATCATGTTTACAACAACAATCACTGCAAAAACAATCTCTATCCATGCAATTTCAGAAGGCAGCAGCCCGTCCTCACCCAGCCTAAATTTAAAATAAAATTTTCCTTAGTCCCATTAGACTAGTACCAATTTTAGCCTGTAATGAAATTTACTAGTCTCTGACAAACGGACAAATGTTTCAAACCCTAAAAATTTCTACATCAACACATTTTCAGATTTCTGCATCTCAGTGTTACAATTATCTAAACAATTTGATTTAAACTAACATTATTATTTGTGTTTTGATATTTTAATTTCAGATGTTATTCGAACATTTTGGTATTTAAAATTTATTCTATATTGATATTTTAATTAAAATAACATTCTATGGTTTGATATTTTAAAGTATTCTATAGTTTTGGTACTTTAATTCTAAAAGACGCGTTTATCTACAGTGTATACATTTCAATTTTAAATTATATTATTCGATAGTTTTTATTTTATTTTAAATATTATTGTTTATGTACTTTAATTTAAAATAACATTCTACAGTTTCATTTTTCATATCCAAGCACTTTTCACATACACAAATACGATCTGTTGCTTAAAACTTTAATCTCTTACACGCCTTTCAGCAAAAAATGCAAATGCAAGTTCTATTTCAAAATTTGTTCATTCACAACTGTTTTCGTTTCCTCAACTAAATATTTATAAATAGTCATAAATATGACAAATTCATTTCTGATAATGTTTTATTTACTTCTTCATGCCATTGAGAGTTTTCGGATATTCGCAACAGATTGGATGTCAGCATCATACTTACAGGTATTTTAACTGCGAGGCGTCCATTTCCCTGCAAATTTGGTCGTAGGTACGCGATACTGGCATGGCTGTTCGTTATGAGATTATGGTTACTCAGAATCACAATTTCTTTTAATTGCTTGACTGTTAAACATTGTAAATCCTCTAGGCCGTAATCAATATGTTTCTGACCTTCTGACATTTCGGTTGTTTGTAAATCTCCCAGCAGTGAGTGCCTTGTTTTGCAATTGCGCGATTTTGCGAGACAACTCGAGAGCGTTATTTTCAGGTATTGTGAAACTTGTCCATTGCCTGAGTGAGATGGCCTTCCATTTTAAAGGCGTAAAGAGGCAAATAAAATAGCCTTCAAAGTATATCTTCCTACGGCTCTTTGACGAGAGACAGTTGGAACCAATCCCTATTAAACGCTACCGTTCCACGATCACCGACAACCTGCGTCACCATGGAAGAGAGGATATCGGATAAAGGATAGACCTATCCGATATTGTCCAGTTTCATCACACGTCCAAAGACTGATTCCACTTCTGGCAAAGATCCAATCGTGGGCACTAACCTGGCTGAGCAAGACACCATTGGATCAGAAAGAGCCTCATTGATTCACCTCTCGTACAAGACCTGCTTCCTCTTTGCATTAACGAACGTCAGGTAGATTCCGCGAATTACCTGCTCTTAGTAGACCCGAACTACTTAGTTCCGACAAGATAGATCAGTATCACTTATCGCGGCCATTGCTTTCATTGTTAAACAGACGTTTGTAATGAAATTCCTGTATATTCTGGACATTCTTGTAAGTCTATAGGACCCAGAGCAAGCTCTGGAGTGGTATTTAAGGACTGAGCCGATACGTCGAGGTAGATCATGCCTCTTCTTACCCCTCAGCGGGAAAGGACATGTCAGCCCACACTCTAGTCCCTTATAACGTGGGTTAATCTTTCCGCATTTTCAAAAACGATACCAGAGCAAATGACTGCTTCGCGTCTTGGCTCACAAAGTTAAGGGCAGTCGCCACAAACATTGCGTTTCAGCGAAACTCTTCTTACATTATCTATGCCGTGGAATGAACATCTGAGTCCACTTCTCCAGTTTTTATCTTGGAAATCTCTCATCCTAAAAGGTTCAACTCGTCTGTTTGGACTTTTAGCCTTGGTGCACCAGCCGGGTAGTTCGATAGCTTCACAAGGACGCGTCTTTACTACCACTGCTAAATTTGCAGAGGAAAAATGTTTCCATTCTACAACATATGGAGTCTTACTCACCAGTCGGGTTTTCTAAAAGCTGCATGGCATACATTTTGGGAACCGGAGATGATCCCTCCACGATAAGGTAATGCATCTCCATCCACCTCGTTTTCCCAATTTATTAGAGTCAGGTAATGTATTTAAAGAAGAAACCAACTTTAACTGTAAATTTTTCTTCAATAATAGTTATAATGCGCATAATCCCTCCATTCCTTTCCGCACTTGCATCCATATAGATAGCGCGCCTTCAGCACTTGTAGCAACTGTGTAATTCACGGGATTTGGCGCAAATATTTGCATTAATGGGAGATCACCCTAACTGCCACCTCGGTGGGCAGAAAACATTTAACTTCCTAGCTAAAGGTTTTAGCATTGGATCACTGGAATTTCGAGATAGTAGTAGTTCGCCTAAGGGGTTAAGATCGGGTAAGTATTGTTGAAGAAACCTATTTATTAGAAAAAATGGTCTTGTTCTTCGTCGCACAGTGTTATGTATATGTAATTTAATTATTTGTTCGTTTTAATTTTTTTTATTCCATTACATGTTACTGTAATGATAACTTTGTCTACTGGATTTGACATTTTTTAGAAATTCAGTTTAGTTCTGTTTGACTCGACTTTGTTTTTTTTTACTGATAAACAACCAGTAGTAGAAACGCTGTATCTAGTTGCTGACCTTGATTCAGAACCAGTAAGATTTCTGGTAAACAACTTTTTAATTTTTTTATTTTTTTTTTATATTCATTCCCAGAGTAAGAACTATTGATTTCAGTTCAGGTCATACTGGGAGTACGTGATGTTAGGCATGTAAAAAGCTTCTATGTTGTTCTGGAAGGTAACCATGTGACCGTCATTTGGACTTCTGTTTTGCGTATTAGTCTTATAACTCATGTTATCATAAGAATTAGCCAGTTCGGGCTCTAAACCTTTGACACTTAAAGGTGTTTTGTTGTGACCAGTTTGAGTTGCAATTCTATTTTATAGAATACAAGTGATTCTTTTCCCTGGAAATTTAGGTGCTCCTTAGAAATTTCTTGGACAAAGATATTCACTGAAAATTATTCGGAATTCCAAACTGGAATATTATTTTGTGATTCAACAAGGAACTGTTGACACATAAGTACGACGCTGACCACAACAGACGTCATCGCCTTCCATTTTGAATTTCATCGGAACTCGAACTCGGATTCATTTAGGACTTCTTAATAATAGGACTTATATTTTTTTTAGTCTTGGATTAATTTTGGAATTGGTCCGTAAAACCGTAAGTTCTTTTTCTCATTTTTACCTTGGTTTTCTATGGAGATAAATTATTGAAATTTTACATAGCTTGTTTTCTTCGCTCTTTCCTTGTTATTTTTTGTAAGAGCTTAGACACGTAACAGCAGTAGCATGGTTTTAAGTTACGCCTCTGGTAATGTAGGGGACTATATCGCTGTAAGGAAAGATTTTCATTCAAAAAAAATAAAAACAACTTCAAGAAAGCGAAAACCAAAATTTAATTCATAATTTAATCTTTTGAATCCGCTAGAAGGAAACGAGATATGCAAGAATGAACGCAAAGGTTATTTGTAGTGTTAGTATTTACTGATCTAATATACAGCTTTGGAAAGTCGATGCGAAATCGTTCCGAATGTGAAAGTTGGCGATTGCTATGTAAGATGAAGATGAACGTGTCCAGATTGAATTTCCTTGCACATGCTATTCAGATCGTACTGAGTAGGTCACCTTCCGCCGCTAAAGTTTTGTTGCGAGTGTACTGGTCAAATTGTGTCGCGTTGAGACGCGGTGTGGGAGGATTACATGTTTTGAATTCTATGAACTATTACTGAAAAGACTAAAAACAAAAGCTGGAAACCTTGAAATGCAATATCTTCAAATCTGAGAAGTGTTGCAATCCTGCAATTTTTATTACAAACACTGTTCAGAATGGATATTTAATGATATTGGTTTGGAAGAATGTGAGAGGTCTCACGTTCGAACCCTGATCGAGTCATACCAAAGACTTGTAAAAATGGTACTAACAGCTGCCTCCGCTTGACGCATAGAATTGAGAAGTTAGTGTTGAGACTGGTCGGCCTGATGTCAGGGTAATGTGACTGGGTGGGACATGATGCTAAATGTCTGCGGCATAATCCCCAATGCTTGACATCACTATAAACTGCCACACTACAGACATCGTAGTGATATGACTCAACTTCAAAATCTAAAGCAACCACCCACCCACCAATAATTTATATGATCCTATTTGGTGACGGGTGGCATCTTGGTAAGTAATACATCCTTCCTGCAAAGAGGTATGTGACCTATATGGCATGCTTCAGTGTTTTTGTTCAGATTCTGTGCTTTAGGTTCAACGCCTCGGATGCGGGAGGTCGCGGGTTCGAACCCCGGCCGAGTCATACCAAAGAGTTTAAAAAATGGTACTAACAGCTGCCTCGCTAGGCGCTCAGCATTAAGAGGTTAGTGTTAGGACTGGTCGGCCTGGTGTTAGGATAATGTGACTGGATGGGACATCATGCCACATGTCTGCGGCATGATGCCCCTGTGCTAGACATCACTATAAACTGTCACACTGCAGACATCGTAGCGATATGACTGAACAATTTCTTAAAGCCTCGTTAAAAATCTAAACTACACACACACACACACACACACACTTTAGGTTCAATCACTGTGTATATTTTATTAGAAGTGCGTGGTATTACAGGTACTCCATTTTACCGCGGTATTTTCTGTTGGTACGTACCAGGGCATTTTTTTACTGTTGGTACTTGGACAGCTTCCGTCAGTAAGAAATGTACGGAAATTCCCGAGTAATCTTGTTGCGAATTTGATGATATAGGCAGCATGTTTTCATTTTTGCGGCGAAATTCAAACTATTTTTTGAAAACAGTTGTATTTGCCGTATATTAATTTTGAATATTACAAATACGACTACGTTTCAAATAGATGGTCTTAGACTAAATAACAGGAAACTAAATAACAGGAAGAAGCGAAGCAAGTTTTTACTAAAATCAACAAATTTATTTCTATGATACAAAGTGAGTATTGTGATTTAAATTCAAGATAGTGCTTAAAAGTTCCATCACTCGTCCAAAAGAATATAGTTCAGAATTAATTCCAATATTGAATGTGCTTGTGCGCCAATAGTCCTGAACATGTTGATGTACCAACAGTCTTGATGTATCACACTGATATAATCCAGAAGGTCTTTGAATTCACAAAAATCCTCAAATAGTGATTTAGTCGAAACAGTCCGTAAGTACTTTGTAATTCCAATGAATATTTTAAATGATTCCTCAAATAATATCTGAACACAACAGTAAACGATTCTACAAACAACTCTTAAACCAGGAACGAGTAATTTTGTTTACCACAACCTGTAGAAAAACAAGGACACAATAAAATGACCAGGATGCGGGTCACGAGATCGCTTCCAGAATATTCGAAGTTTGTAAACCGTGAGCTCTAATATCAGTAAACAACTTGTTTACAACTTGCAAACGTATCAAAACAAGAATAGTCGGGTAGGCCAAGCCTCTACCCTCATTATGGACAAAGGTCAAGCACACAATACAAATTAAATGTACATGTATTTTATGATCCTTTAATCACGTGTTGGACGTATGGTGGACAAATGGGATGTTGTGAAAGACATTCGGGCCAAATCCAACTTTTAGAACAATCCTAATTAAAACAAACTAAAACGTATCATTTTTGACTTGTTTACTGTGGTATGTTAATGTGTTAAGTACAAGCATCGCTTTGCAACACAATAAATGTCTTCTGCTTCATTTTTACGTTATTACTCGAGTCCACTGAGCATTTAGTCGTTTCCTTAATAATTGCGTTTCATATTTGCTGGCCTTCTCGGCTAAATATCTGACCCGGGTGTTGTCATCCCATTCAAAGTTTCCATGCCTAATTTATTAAGAGTGGCATGTAAATTTTAGGATTCAGTGTCATCGCTTCCATTTTTGATCAACCTAATGTTAGGACAATGCCTGCTACATGGTGACGGCTATAGTGCAAGCTTAATTATCCAAATTTGGTTTGGTTTTAGATTACCATTTACACAAGTAGCGTAAAAATTAGCAAATTCATCTGCTATAAGGTACCGACCATTAGTTTCGTCTCAAACTATTTTTCTGTAAAATAATGTAATGGATATAATTTTGTGTTGTAAATCGGAGCCAGATATTTCCAGCTATTAACGGACGGATATTTTCACAAATTAGCGTCAGGTCCCTGCACCAGAACACGAAATTGTTGGTCCCGATCATCATTGCCACATTCCGTGATACGCATCGAGGTATGTTCAGATATATCGTGGTGTACCGCATTTCAAAATATTTCGAGGTACCCAACTCTACTTTCATGTTGGCATTATGAAATTTGATAATTGAATATTACTACTACACCCTTACAACCAAAGGTCATATGTCCACATAATATACTTAACTTTGTGTTAGATGTCACTCCGAGGTCACTCAAAGTCTGTGACTTTCCCCCAGTAAAATCGAATGGCGAGTGTTCTAAAGCGCTCACCTTTACGGATCGCTGCCATCTCACCTCTGTCTGCGTGGGTTCGAGTCTCGGATTCGGCCAATGTGGGTATGTGAGAAAGCTTGCCAGAAGTTTCTCGTGGGTCGGTTGTTCTTTCCGTGGTTTTCCCGGGTTCTTACTCGACCATTTATACTTGCCGCCATGTATAGCCTATCTTGTGCTGAAAATGACGTTAAATCCTACTACAACACCCTTACAACCGAAGGTCATTTGTCTACATAATATACTTAACTTTGTGTTGGATGTCACTCCGACGTCACTCAAACCCTGTGACTTTCACCCAGTAAAATTTGGTTTTCTATGCTGTATTGCAATAATCTAAAACCGATTTCAATAATATAATAAAAATACAAATTTTATTATTGTTATATCACTCTTTTTAAAATGAGAAACTACTTTATTAAAAACAGTTTCTTATTTCTTTGTCATAAATACCCATCATGTATGTATATATGTATGACTGGTTTTAGCAGCCTTCAGCACAATACGAGCGCTATATTGCCAATTAAAACGTTGAGTTCTAAAATTATAAACATTGCAAAAAAGCGCTAGTTACCGAAGTGGCCAACATTTCGTTGTCAGCATTACTCTAGTCTAGCTTTATTTTCTGCATGATATTTATTACAATGGCAACCGGAGACTAATAAAATGTTAGCAGAGGCGAGCTATGTAATCGCTGATTACATTCTGCTGCAGTTTCATGAAACCTTGGCGTTTTTCTATTATTATTATTCTTTCGTATTTGTATGTATGGGAATGCGGCGATTGAACGTATCTTAATCATTTGACGCGTTGAAGTTCTACATAAAATTTATTTTAGTAATATAAGGTTTACAGGTTTGTTCAAAGCCAGAGGTCAATAATTGTTTACATTTTAGACACGATATTGACACAATTATTGTCTAGTTTTTTTTTCTTTTAAAAACGCAGAACCAGTCACGATCAGTGATCCAACCTCTGAGACGGACGGCTGCATCTCGGGAGAAACTTTACCTGTTTGGAATAATTGTTTCAGCTACTACCATTGCAGTAACGGGAAGCTGGAGAAGAGAACTTGTGTCCTCCATTTCGTGTATAGCAAGACGATGAAACGTTGTGTACCCCAATATAGCAAACATGCGGACTGCAACGCACACCGTCAACGCCACTTCTAGATAAAGATGTTATACTGTATGTATGCATGCGTGTGTGCGTGTGGTGTTATAATGGGTCAAAGTGTGTATTTTGCGAAGTGAATCACTATTTTATTCCGAAAATGAAACGATTTCGAGCTACCCCTAAATGAAGCAGAGGCATGCGGTACACCCTTGCTGAATGTTAACCATGATTTCGCCCTATGGCACAAGCATGAATTTGGAGCGGGTTTTATAGCATCTATTCTCTTCCACAAGTGGAAGGGCCTGAGAGGGGTAATTTGATACAAACATGGACATAAATTGTACATTTTTGGTTAAGCTTTCGCGATTAATTCTGGTTTTCAAGAAACCCATTTAAAGGCCGTTACACGTGGATCATTAATTTCGGTTAGGGGATACAGCTTCACGAGTTCTATTCTCTCATCACGAAAGAAGGTCATCGTTAACTATATTGTATGCTTCATTGACTTTGTTTAAAGTTTCTGGTTTAATTTTATTTATCAAGCTCTATTCATGCTAGAATATAACTAATACTATTGTATAAACCTTTGCTAACACCACACCCTTGTCTCAAAAGTGGTTCACTAAACTTATTTCACGCTTCAGTATTCGTTTAAATTTTGTTTTACGTTTATGTATCAAGCTCTGTTCATACTTGAATTGTTAGACTAGGTGACTGAATGCATCGTTTAGTACATGCACCTTTACAACAACACGTCAGGTTGACCTACAATTCCTATTTTACTTAGATTATGTGCCTTCATCTCATAGCCATATAGCCTTTTATCAGCAGTATCTATACATTTTATTATGCAAAGACACGTGCAAAATTGGCCAGGGGATGCATCTTGAAGAGTACTACACCCTCGTCACGTACGTCAGTTATCCTTATTTCATGCTTCACTGATCTGAGTTTAGTCACGATCAGTGTTCATGTCAGAATCATTACAGTAGGTGATCGTATCGATATGTTAATACAACTATACAAACAAATAAGGAAGTTATCGTGTCCCACATTTAACATTTTCAGGCTCGTGATCATTTTTCCCCCATTCAGCTTAAAGCCATCATTTTCAGATACTGTACAATACTGTTAACTTGGCGAAAGGTTGCATCTTCACCCTACAAGTTAGTAACTGTGACCTGTATTTTATATTTGGCTGACCTTGGTTGGTTCAATTCGATATTTTTACTGTTCATGCTACAAGTATTAATATGTACATGAAATTAGGCCAGTACATGCATCTTGACGAATCATATGTACGTAAATTATATATACTTTCTTGCGAAGTAAAGTCTTTGTTACCTGTGTCAAAAGTTGCTGGACGTTGTATTCCAATCATAAAACTTGTTAATTTGATGCATCACCATTACTACTAAATCTAAAAGCCAAAGGTCGATGTTTTCTTCTGCAATAAAAGTATTTAAATCTATTAACTGCAGAACTGTAGTATATGGAGTTTCCACGATTGTAACAACTAATTTTATAATTAACAAAAAAGTTTTGTAAAAAATACAAATTAATTGCTGATGTAATGGTTCAAAGTGTTTTAATGACTCAAATTCTGTCACGTTTACTGATGTAATTATGATTTTCCTTATTGTAAGCTAAGGGTAGCATAACGCGTGCCACGGGGTGGGGGTATGCGCCGTAAAACCCCAAACCAAGGGCAATATTTGTATACTATAGCAATTTCGTCCCCTTTAAGGGACTCTGAAGGATGTCGTGCAGAAGGAAATGTGCATCACTATTCCACATCTTTAACCCTTTGAGAAAGGTCATTTTGGAAGTTTGATGTAAAACCTTTTTTAAACGCTACCTTAAAAATGGAAATGAATTCTTTAAAGTAAAAAGAAATACTGTTTTTCTTCAAGAAGTTTCTATATTTAGTACAGTTTATTTTGAATTTCTTTTCAGGTCAGTTTACTGTGAAAGTGGTTCGTAGCAACTTCCAGAAGTCTTCATTAAACTGTTGGTGAATGTGCATTTCTTTTGGTATTTATTCTGTTGGGAATTAAAAAACTGCTACCTGGAAATTTATGGATTTTGTCATGTGTTCTATCCTCAATAAGAAGTTTATGTAGGAATATTGCTAAGCTTTATTGTAGCATGTTTTTGCGGGATGTTATTTTCGGTATATTTGCCCTTAGATTTTCCTGAAAATAAAACTTGATTAAAGAAATTAAGCCTTAAACATTGTAAATGTAATACTCGTGAATAATGCCGTATGGATAGAATTTCTAAACATGACAGCGTATTCATCATTATCGGAAGCGTGGAACTTTGACACTAGTGTAGAAAACTGGAGATGATATTGTACCAAGAGACGAGACAAGACTTTATTACTTAGGTTGTAAAGTTTACAACATGCGAGGTATAAAAGAAAAAGTACAAGAATATAAGGTGTGATGTTAAATAATGCGTAACAGGGATTACATGATTTCAGAAAAGACAATCTCAAAACCTGCAAATAAGTTAAGAGTCGTACTTTAACTGTATTGATTATATTTATAAACGTTAGTCATGGCAGTGTAAAAATGAGGTATTGATTTTCTTTCATCGTAAAAATAAAAACATGGCAACATACCATTTAATATGTTTAGAAAGTCGAGTATGTTTAGAGGGTACATGCATCCTCGACACCCATTTACTAATAACGATTCTTGGTCATTTAGTAATATAGAGAAAAATAATGGAGATACATTTTACCTTTTTCTCATCGGAACACACCACCCCCGAAAATGTACTTACAAAGACGCGTGCTTTGATACTTAATATAACATTAAAACACTTTCCTCGTTACCGAGTAGAATTTAAAACTTGACCAAATGAGCTTGCTAAGGTCCATAATCCGACTTAACGCCAGAATGGTTAGAACGCCTCGCACGTTACTCGAAGCATGCTGGATTGAATACTAAAATTCGATCAGCCGTTTAAAGCCATCCATCCAACACGTCGACAAGTCGTATAAATACCTCAACTGCTGTGCTGAGATGAAGTGGCGTAGAGTGTATGCTGAGAACTGAGTGACCTTTGACAGATATTTTCCAAGTTGAAAATGTTTAAGTTTATGGTAAACTACATGCATGTTCTAATCAGCCAGATGGACTGCTTAATACGAACGTCAATGTAAATGGAAATATATATGCAGTTTCATATTTAGAACGATGACTGGTAGCTCGCAAGTATTTGTTTAAATTTATCCCTGTTGAGTACTTCTTGCTACGCATTCATTGGCCATGAAGTGGGGAAAAAAAGTAAAGTATCGGAGGAGTAAATCTAAAGAGATAAAAGCTAATCAAGTTGAGTGACAAGTGCAACATCATGCAAGTGCATTTCAAGTTTAATGGTTATCTATTTTTACGGGAGTCGCATAAGCTTAGTTGGTTGAGCGTCGGACTCGTAATCAGAGGGTCGCGGGTTTAAAACGCGCACACGACCCGGAACCAATAGCAACAATACTGTACAGGAATTTATGCAACGGCTGGGTACAGCACCAGACACTAATGCATATTATTACGGTTAACCTAGATTACCGTTAAAAAATTTTAGCCTGCCAACAAGCACCTATGTATATATTCTTCAGACGATTCTGTTTATAAATCATAGCAGATTCAGGATCTCGTTCAAAAAATTGGTTTATCCGTAAAATTTAAAAAACAAATGCATCGGATCAGAGTTCATCGAACATGAAGATTATACAAATAATACAGGTGCCGCTGCACATGCAGATGGCCGCAATCGTTGCATATTACCATAAATTTGCTACCATCTTCCTACATATCTTTCATCCATTAATTTTCTGGATCTAAATGCAAATTCAAGCTCTTTTATCTCCATAAAGATTACAGACCTGGAAAGGTGCTGCCACTGACACGCAAACGCAGACGTATGTGAGCACTGAGAAGCACTACAACTACGGGTCTGCAAAAACATTTTAGTTTGGTTTTAAACATTTTCCTTTCTACTATTTCAAAACTTCTTTAGATGATGCTTTTAAATCATAAATTGGACCATGTTTGAGCCACTGTCATGTTTACTATTGAAGTGTCCACTAAAAATCGTTTAGTTATATAGTAGAGTCGAACTCCATTTTCTAGACTGTTTGCTCAGTACCCTCAGCGTATTGATATCCTTTGCGTGATATGGATACAGGGCTTATTATCAAATGCCTCGAATTTAATTAAAAATTATAAAATTGCTGTTATAAAACGGTGAGATAAGAACGCAAAACCTTTATTTGAAGAAACCTATTTGAATATGATGAAATAAACTTTCATTAAAAAATACCCAAGTTAACAGATGTATTAAACTGTCATCTGTAACATGTTTTGTACAGGTTCAACTTTGCAAAATACAGGGCTATTGAAATGTATAAATATGACTTCGCTTATACATATTAAGAAATTGTGACAGTAAAAGTTCACGAATCTTTTCTAATGACATTAAAATACAAATGTTGTCCCAATCGTTGATTCAAAACGCCGTTCAATATGTATTGCTGCCTTTAAAAAAATACCATTTATATGCGTTTGATTACTTTAAATTTACGTGTCCTCCACCTGACTGCATTTACATAGCGTGCTTATATTATTCTTTTGTTTTCATTTTGAAAAAGATATTTATTTATATATTTACTAAATCTACTCGACATCCAATAGCGAACTTCAGCTTTAGAGTTAAAATATAATATACTGTAGCGGCGACTCCTTCAAAAGTTTACGCTATTGTGACAAATTTTAAACTCGTTCTATTCTATGATCAGACACGTCTATGAATTTTTGTGATGGGAACATCTTAGGGGTCCGGTTCTAAATAAACGTGTATAATTTTAAGTTAAGCTACGCAATCATATTACATATTACAATAAAAAAACAATGGCAACAACTGATAATAGCAACGACGATGATGATGACTTGGTAATTTAAAGGCATGCATTTCCTGTAGATAATAAGTGTCTAAGATTTCGATTATTTCATTGTATTAAATTACCAATAGTCAATAATCATAATTAGACGAGGTTTTGCTTAACACTTGATAATTTAATATGGAATGAAGCGGCGTGCATTTACAAGTACATGTACATTTACTTTTGGTGAAAGTTCAGCTATGTGAACGATATAGTAAATGCCGTCTCAATCGAGTTATGATTTGAAAACGTTTTCGCCTAGACGTGAAAAACATCGCCAACGTCGGCATTATATTTTATCACTCTTTACACCCAGCCCCGCCATTATTCTGAAGGCTGTGTTCGGATTTCTAAATATTTGTAGTCACCGACTCGTCCAAGTGTAACGTCTCAAATCTGATTTCCCTTTTGTTCATTCGGTGCTGTTGGACTTCAAGGTACTGGGAGGTGTGCATAGTATCGATGAGAATGTGACCTTTGACACCCACCCTTCCTTTTCCCGAGGCTGCATCCAAATCAAAAATATTGTTTCTATCTATAATTCTCGTGAAATATCGTGAGAAATACAATTTTCCTCTATCGATATTTTCCAAATTTTAGTCTCTTTGAAGATTCCTTAATCGGATGCTTCAAACTGTTACTTTTAAAGATTAATTGATAACTTTTGCAAAGTAATTTTGCCTCCTCTGGGTGACAGAGATGGAGGGGGGGGGGCATCCTTAATCGTACATTGTCTTTTGCATCAATTCTTAAATAATTTTCCACACTGGTTATGTGCTGATTCAGATTTTATTTATACCTTTATAAAATAGGCAGACAGACAGACTATAACGCACACACACATATGTATGGATGAATGCGTGTGTGTGTGTGTAAACCTTAATCTATGTATACATAAGTTTCATGCTCAGATATACGTTTATGCTTTTATTCACTCGTGTCTCTGGTGTAATGGCAAAATTTGACAAAATGTGCTATTTCGACATCAAAATGAAAATGAATATATGAATTACACGCGGAGTGTGTCACAGGTATGAAAACATACACTTGATTCTTTGATTATTGAATCTCTATAAGTTAAAAAACTATCAATAACCCGGTGAAGACAAAATTAATGTTTATGCTTTAACATTGTTAGATTGCAATAATAAAGACGCAATCGCTCTAAGGAATCCTGCTTTATGGCGAGTCTTGAAAACTTAGAATTGTGAATTTGGGATCAATAACTGGATTTATGTGCGAAATGGTGTAGTGAAATATACGCCAAAACCAAAGGTCATGGTGAAATTATTTGATACGCATGCAAAGAAAAAATTCAGACATACAAATATTAATATACAAGAACTATTCAAGAAAATGTTGGTAACCGCTTTCCTCAAAGTTACGTCTGTACCACCGAGGAAAAGACTTGATAGAAATGTATCCATCTAGTATACAATGTATTAAAACACATGCAGACGCAAACGGATTGAATCCAGAATATCATCTTTAGTTGACAACACAAGTTATAAGACAAATTTTGTAAGAGAATACAATTTGCCCAATAAAAAGTTAAATTAAAAACTGGTATGGAGAGTCCAAGAGGACAAACATTAATTTAGTGGGGAAAAAACCCAAACGTTCCTAAGTTTCTCTAATTTGTATAATTCTGCATCAAGCACAGAATTGGAGAAGACAGCTCGTATTTTGTTGAGTTCAAGGTACCAGAGAAGTATGTCATTAACCTGTTTTCCATGCCTTTGCAAATACAACTTGTTAGTGTAATAGGACAATAGTCGGAAGAGTCAAAATATGCTAGTGTTATAGGGCTATATTCGGAAGGGTCAAAATACTGCTAGAGTTATATGACTATAGATGGAAGGGTCAAAATACTGCGAGAGTTATATGACTATAGATGGAAGGGTCAAAATTTGGATAGCGTTATAGGACTATAGTTGGAAGTGTCAGTGTGGTTCTTCAGATTTGGGTACTGGTATCATTGTGTTGCTTCTCGCCATGATGGCTAAATCTGGCCAGTTTAATAACATTCGCCGAAAAGAACAGATCTGTATCCTTTATAAACTCATCTTGTTAATCCGTTTAATCTCTTTTTATACGTAGCTTTATTTCCGTCTACTTTTGCTGATACTCCCCTGTACTACACACATCATTAATCATTCGTCCGACAGCATATTGTTTTCTATGTTTTTGATTGCTCAAACTCAGCATATAATTTGTTGTCAAACTGTCGAAATATAAGCATATTTTGTTGTTTAAATTTTATCACTAAAATCTGTAATAGATATATAGTTAGTGGCTTTTAATTCAATTAATACGTTTTATTATATTTTAATATTGTATGTGTATGTGCGTTGGATGTACTCTTTATGTTTATTTTCCTTAAAGCTAATGGGTTTATTAGCGTTACCGTTTATCTTCTTCTTAAACCTTCTGCGCTGGTAGAGTAAGATTGACAAGAGGACATCTCCTCGGCATTATCACTTTGACTGACTATCATAATATGGCAGCATCAAAGTAATAAAGTAAACGAAAAATTGGTGTTTCTTTTGGTACTGCAAAATATGAAATCTTTATATAAATCTTCTTAAAAAATCCTAAAAGGGGATCACTCTCCAAGTCCGCCATATTCTAGACTAGAGGAATATTCTCACAGACAGTATTGTAATCCTCACGGAATGGTCTCTGTACCAATTTGTAGCACTGTCGGTTTTCCAACTGTGGGGACACCCCTGGTGGACATGTTCGCAACGAGACTGAACAAAAAGTTCCCTTTCTATGCATCTTGAGTACCAGACATTTTCAGTCTAAAGAGGGATCATCTGTACGCGTACGCGGTTCAACATTTCAAACTAATCTCCCACGTGCCACTCCAAGCCAGGATCGTCATTGCTCAGTTCATCCTGGCAGCTCCCTCTTGTGGTTCCAACAGCGGTGTTTCAACTATCTATTAGATCTGTTGGCAGACGAGTCCAGGAGACAGGGTGTCTTTACTCAACAGGAGCTCGCAGATCATTCAGCTTTACGCTTGGCCTATTTTATGCAATGAATCCGCCATGAAAATGCTTCCGGTGTTTATAACCAAAGTGGATAATTTTCTGTAATTAGCGCAGTAGGAAACTCATTGATCTTAGCTGTTCCCCTTTAAACGGATTTTCTGATTTTCTTCCATCATTTTCCAGGAAATAAACGGTAGCGTGTCCATTATTACGGTCATATCACTGCCGTTTCTAGTACTCTCGAGTTTCTACGGATTCCTTCATTGTTATGCTGCCCTCCTTAGCGTCATTCAGAAGAAGGAAAGATCTTCCTCCATCGTCGGTAGGAAAGATTTGTTTATTATTTGATAGTAATAAAAATTTGCTTCTCTTCTTTGCCAACCTGGATTGCTGGTTAAGGATGAGTTACCTTAAGGAGCTCCACTTTCAAATGAGATTGTCATTCTTACTCGTATTTGTGCTGGGGCTGAATTGATTAATATATTCTCCGGTAGTCAAATAGGACTTTAATGTTTTATTTGGTTTTCTCTAAAGAGGGAAGGGGAGGTCAGAATCGTTTCTTTCTACCCCTTTATGGTTTCTCATATTTCGGTTTCCACCATTTTCAAGTGGATTGTTCCCACTATCAAGAGAGCTTATCAGTCCCACATTGAGAGGGACCATTATTTTCTGATACTTAAAGTCGATGAAGTGAGGTAATATTAAGCGAAATGATTGTTTGGTGTACTCAGTGAAATTTGTCTAATCCAAATACTACAATATCAACCTATAATGCCTTTAAATGTGTATTTGTATGTACTGATGATTTTAGGCAATATCTGTGCATCTAGACCTTCCGTAAAAATCAGAATGTAATCACTGATTACGCAGAAAGCCACTAAGAAGGCTTTAGTGGTCTCCATCAGCCAGTGTATACAGTTATCGTGCAGAATATAAATTCTGATTAATAACCTTAACAATCGACGTGTTGGCATAAAAGTCATTAAACGATAATAGCTAAGATTGCTGTCTTCAATATTTTCGCAGTGGGATTATAATGAGTTTATGCAAATCAGTGCTATGCATATTTAGTTTAAATTTTGTGTTTGACCTTTTTCCGTGATTGAGGGTAGAATTTTGGTTTACATGACTATTGTCATATTTTGCTTTCCTGTTTTTGTCATGATTATAAATGGCAAATACAATGTATATTAAAATTTAAGTTGAAGGCCTAAACTTGCTTAAGAATTTGACGGAAATCTCCACTTGAAATAACCCAAGCTCGCAATACCTGTGTATCTGCAATGCCATAAAATTCGGCTGACATATATTCCTTTTTCTCTTGTAGATAATGACGAGCACGTGGTTGATCTGCGTGGCGAGACATTGACAATACAACTGTACATTAGATATCAAAATAACATTTAATAATAATAACAATAATAATAATAATAATAATAATAATAATAATAATAATAATAATGATAATAATAATTATAATAATAACAATGATAGTCGTACGTTGACGTGTGAAACCCATTCGCGTAGGTAAAGCAATAATACCTGTGTACGTGACATATTATGGAACTAGCCTAGGTGACATTACTCGTGGATTATTTACAGTCGCACCAAAAGTCCTCACAGCCTTCTCATCAGACACTTACCCATTGCTAAACAAGTTGAAATGCGAGTAGTCGATAGTATTAAAAATGTCGCTGTGGATCCATTTAACAACTATGATCTCAAGCACTTCAGTCAATTCGAGATCAATGATGACGATTAGTGACACGAGCATCATCAAAGGCAATTCAGATTACATCACTATTGACCGAATCAATGCCGCCTGCAGTTAGTAAAGTTATTAACAACGCCGCTCAACAGTGAATGTCAGATACAGTGATTGCAAATATGGCAATAGGGAGTGGATTTCCACGGTAATAAGGAAAGTCAATAATATATAGTATCGGTATAAGGCCCAGTTCAAAGTTGGACTTGACATGGGAACGCCTTTGTTAGTCGATCGAAGCAAGAAAGATTTCCAGTATTACTCATATGTAGCTAGAGATCCCAAATCAATGAAAAATATAAATTAATTAAAATAGAATTGCAAGTGCAAGACAGGTCAAGCGTTTTCCTTCCAACCGAGTCATTTTTGGAAGTTGAGGGAAAACTGGTACGCGATAACAATAACAATTAAGATGCCAATGTCCTAGTGGGATTTGTTAACAACGGTATAATGGCGTTGTTTAACAGTGCACGTTGTTGTTGTTGTTGCTGTTGTAGGGTTTAACACCATTTTTCAGCACAAGATAGGCTATACATGGCGGCCAGTATAAATGGTGGAAGAAGAACCCTGGAAAGAACCACCGACCCACGAGAAGATATTGGTAAGCTTTCTCACATACCCACATTGGCCAAATCCGAGACTCGAACCCACGCAGACAGAGGTGAGGTGGCAGTGATCCGTAACGGCGAGCGCTTTAGACCACTTGGCCACTCGGCGCCCCAACAGTGCACGTAGTTCCATCGATGGAAAGAAAATCGAATCCATTTTGAACAGCATTGATCATTATCAATGTACTTAAATTAAATGATTTAAAAATTCAGGTGTGAATCTTTTATCAGCTACCGCATTGTTTGGTGCTTGGTTGTGCTTGCACTTTAAAGAGCAAACATGTCGGCTATTGTTTGAGCAATGATTGTACACATAATGCATTGAAGACAAACACAGATAAAATGTAATGTCTTCATTGCTCATGGATCAGTAAATATAATATTAACACTTATGAGCTGACATCTTTCAACAATAAAATAAGATCGAAGTTCTCAAAAGGCCCAGCCGTTGGATTAGATACACTTATTTTCGATAATTTTTATCTTGGCACAACAAGTAATTAGATATCTACAGCATGCTATCCCTATAAAAAAAAAACAACATATCTTCACAGGCGATCACTTATTCAGTTGCTTCCGGATTTGTTTCAAGATTAATGGCATGACAACCTATTTATTTTATTTTAATATTTCAGTACTTATTATATTGGTTTTCTAAATTATCTGTCTTGTAAAATTTGTTTCAACGACATCCAATTAAATTTTTTGTAGATATTGCTTATTATTGTGTTTTCTTGAAACTTTCTTCATCTTTATCAATTTATGACAATTTCTAACAAATAAGACAAAATCATTTGCATTTGGGGGATTTTCCATGTATTCATTGTAATCGGGAGGTTAGACCACGACAGCATGCAATTTTCTGTAACGGTTGTAGTCATTGACAACATAGCACATGTAACACCGGCAAGCATATCTTTAAATATATCCATATAATTTACTATTGCTAGTCTTAAAATGCTAAATTATTCGTTTATTTTTATTTTTTTTAACAATGGATTGGTTTCATTGCGTATTGATAGTTCCTATCTTTAATTTATTGTACGTATTACTGAATATTTAATACATTGTGTTCTTTTTTGAAGTATCTATGTGTATTTAAATTTTTGTTTCAATATGTGCAAAAAAAAAAAAAATCTTCAGTGTCATTTTTATGTTGCATACAAATCCAGCTGGAAATTAGAGAGAAAAGCAAACACGTCTTTTATTCTTATCTACTAAAAATATTCCCGAGTTCGTAATGTTTTCTTCTATTCACTAGCTTATCTTCCTTATTACCATCTTTCTTTTTATTTTCCCTTTGCTTATCTTATGGTTTAAGTAATGTATTACATGCTTGTAGTATTTATTTTACTGTCAATAAAATGAATTTTAAATTTTAAAAAAATATTAGCGTTATAGGAATGCTACGTGTAGGCTCGTACAAAAGTAACAAAAGAAAAGAGTAAAGCCAACAAGCTTTGTAACTTTTAACAAATAATTTATTTCGCTAGAAAACAATGTAAAAATTGGAAATAGGACTTACGGTTGGTGAATATAATCCAAAATTTAATCCTAGGAATGAAAAATATGAGTCTTATCACTGAACAGTTCTAATTGAATCCAGCTTCGAATCTCGATGAAATTCCAATATGGAGGCGATGACGTCAGATGAAGTCGTTATACTTATGGCAACAGATCCTCGTTGAATCACAGTTTTTAATGTTTCCGTTTAAAATTCCAGAATAAATTTCCACTGAATGTTTATGTCCCAGAACATTTTATAAATATGAAGCACTTGTTTAGTTTTCTAGAGAATAAATTATTAAATTCCAAAATATAGATGAACTTCAAAACAATCTGACATCAACAATTGAAACACCTTGTACCCTCAAGGTGTAAAGATGCGACTGTACTAATCTACTGCCAATTGGCTATTCACAACCTCGATTTTAGATCACATGGTGGCTCACGTGACAGGCTACGTGATTTACTAATTTGAACAGCGCAATAAAAATAATGCCATTTAGCACGTAGCTAGAATAGCCCTATCTAAGAATCAAACTCTCACGCTGGAAATATATAAAAAGAAAGGCTGTTTACAACTTAGCTAACATGTGGGCAGAAAATGACTTTGGTAAAAGCCAGTAATTTCCGCTTAGTGTTTACGAAATCCATGAGCTAAAAATAGTGCTGAAATAACGCTATAATCTAATCGAGTCAAATTAATTTTCCGAAAAAGAGATTCAGATCCAATGAAAATTATCATCACAATAAAATGTAATGAAACAAAAATAAAATAAAAAAACAATTTTAAAACTAACACACAAACAATTTAATTACATATACGTAACACTTCCTCCAGAAAGAAAAAAAAAGATTTATATAATAAAGTTTTCTTTTTACCATTTGTAAATTATACATCAGGTAAAATAAAATTACATAAGAAAACTCTTATGAATTATACAAAGTGTACATGAAATAATAGTCCTATACACGGGAAAGTGCATCTGCAATCAAATTGTCTTTTCCTTTGATGTGCCTGATATGAAGATTATATTCTTGCAAAACCAAACTCTACCTTAATAATCTTTGATTTCTATTTTTCATCTTGTCGATGAAAGTAAGGGGGTCGTGATCACTAAACACAACAACCGGAAAAGGAGCTGAACTAATGTAAACCTCAAAATCCTGTAATGCCAATATTAAAGCCAAACATTCCTTCTCGATTGTTGAGTAATTTCTTTGGTGCATATTTAATTTCTTAGAGAAATAGCACACTAGGTGATCAACACCATTTCTATCTTCTTGAATCAATACTGCTCCAACCCCAACATCACTTGCATCAACAGATAATTTAAAAGATTGATTGAACTTTGGAGCTGTGACAACCGGCGCACTTTTGAGTGTGGCTTTTAACCTATCAAAAGACTCCTGAGAATTTTACAGTCCAAAGAAACTTGTTTTTCTTACTTAACACATTTGTCAGGGGTTCAGCAATATTAGAAAAATTGGAACAAAACTTTCGATAGTATCCGGCCATATCCAAAAATCGCATAGTTGCTTTTTACTGACAGGCACAGGGAAATCAGTGAGAGCCTTGACCTTAGCATCTATAGGTTTAACTTGACCATCTCCCACAATATGTCCTAGAAAAGTTACACAAGCACGGCAAAACTCACTTTTAGATAAATTGATTGTCAAATTTGCATCAGTGAGTCTGTCGAAGAATTTCCGAATTGTTGCTAGATGTTCTCTCCAGGTGTCGTTGTAGATGATGACATCATTGATGTAAGCATCACAATTATCTAGACCATATGTAATGATATTCATCAAGCGTTGAAAAGTACTTGGCAAACCCTTCATCCCGAATGGCATTACTTTATATTGATAGACTCCATCTGGAGTCACAAATGCAGAAATTTCCTTTGCTCTTTCCGTGAGTGGAATTTGCCAAAATCCTTTCAGAAGGTCAAATTTGGTGACGTACTTGGCATTTCCAATTTTATCAATACAGTCATCGATTCTTGGTAATGGAAATGAATCTGTTTTTGTCACACTGTTCACCTTCCTATAATCAGTGCACATACGGGAAGTTTTATCCGGTTTCGGAACAAGTATACATGATGAACTCCAGTCACTTTTACTGGGCTCTATGAAATCGTTCTCCAGCAAATACTGAATTTCCTTTCTCAAGTATTCCTGTTTGAGAGGATTCATCCTGTATGGGTGTTGTTTCACAGGTTTTGAATCTACAATTTCAACGTCATGAAAACTTTTGTTTGTCCTCGTAGGAATATCTGGAAACAAGTGCTCATATTCGAATAATAACTGTTAAGGTTCATTCTTTTCTTGTTGTTGCAAATGTAAAGGTTTCTGCTCCAGATTTTTCATAATTTCCGAATTCCGAAGATTCGTTGTTCCAAGATCAACAGTGTCCGATTGAATTTCTTCACTTAAATCCTCAGTTTGTGGGACAGGTACAACTAAATTAATTGCATGATTTGCTTGGCTACCTCTTTCAATATACTAGTAATCCTATAATTTATTTAGATCAGAGTACTGTTATTATAATTTAACTCATTCATTTTCTTTTTAACTTTGTAAGGGCCTCAAAATCTAATTTGAAGAAAACTTTGAAGAATGAGCAAGAGAGAATGAACTCTATTACAAAACTCAAATGTTCTCTCAATTAAAGTTCTGTGAAACCATGATTTCACTTTTGACTTGAATTGCTGATTGCCAAATTCAAGCTAAACAAGCTGGAAATTTCCAGACATAAAATTTGACCATTGACCCGATTGAACAGATTTAGGAAGGCCAAATTGAATTTAAAAAAAAAAAAAACGGTATCAAAGCTTTTACTATGGTTTTGGTTTTAATCTTCCTGAAAGGAATTGCCTCTGGAAATCTTTTGACGCACACATAATGGTCAACAAATATTGGTTGCCTGACTTGGTCTTAGGTAAGGGACCAACACAATCTACCATAATTCTGCTAAATGGTTCGTGAAGAACAGAAATAGGTTGCAGATGAGCCTTTGGTATCTTCTGATTGGGTTTTCCTACCATTTGACAAGTATGCCAGATCTACAGTATTTACAAACATCACTTTTGATTTTTGGCCAATAAAAGTGACTCAAGATCTTGTGATAAGTTTTATTTATCCCTAAATGACCAGCTAGAGGAGTTTCAAGGGCCAAACTACGTATTTCCTGTCTGTAAGATTTTGGAACTACAATCTGATAGTTCACTGACCACTCGTCACCAGCAGGTACCTTGGGAGGTCTCCATTTTCTCATAAGAACTCCATTTTAATGAAATAACAGAAAGGTTCTTCAGTGGTTTCAGTTTAACTAATGGCCCTCTGAAACAAACAGGAGATCTCAGGATCTTTTACCTGTTCGACGACAAGTGATTGTCGTTTATCACCCTGATTAGATAAAAGAGAATCAGTATTTAAAAGAGGATCCCTGTGATCAATACCTTTTGATTGATCCATATTAGGAGTGAGAGTGACCTCATCAAAAGCCTGACCAATACATGTGTCAGCTAATGGAATATTTTCCTTATCAAAATCATTCTCAAGAGCTTTCTTTGACATAGCTCTGGTAACTGCACAAGCTGGGTATAAATCAGGGTATTCTGTTTCAGTAGGATCAACTTTCTGATCCAAGGAAGGCTTGTCAGTTACCAGTGGATTAACCACAACCTTGTCTCCAGCTAGGTCGTTGACTAGCAACAAATGAATGCCCTCAACGGGTAAAGAAAACACTATACCGACTGTCACAGGTCCTGAAAATAAGTCTGATGACAAATTTACAGAATGGAGAGGAACATTAACAAAGCCGCACTCAACTCCCTGAATGAGAACATTCTCATTAGAACAGGACTTCTCCGAAAAAGGCAAAGTACCTGATAATAAAAGACTCTGAGAAGCTCCTGTATCCCTTAACATTTTAATAGGGATAGGATTGGCCAAATCACCCAATAGTGATATAGAACCCTTCGATATGAATGGTTCATAATTCTCAATAATAAAATCAGACTGGTATTTATTAGACCCAACAAATGTATTGCTTTCAATACTTGACCGTGAACTTGACCTCTTAGAAATAAGAGAATTTGGGATAGGTCTATCTTGATTCTGATGCCTATATTTCAATTTGAAGCAATCAGAAATGACGTGTCCTTTTTTCTTGCAATAGGTACACGTAGGAATAGACAAGGATTTTGAATCAAGTTTAGCAGAAGCTTGATTCTTATAAGTTGTGCCAGACTGAGGTTTAGAAGGAGTCGTATTAGGCTGAACTAACTTTCTACCAGTAGACTGCTGAGTGAATGATTTGCCTACAACAGGAACTTTATGAGTTAAGGAATAGTTATCAGCAGCACGAGCAGAATTTTCCAAGGTTTCGATCTCATGCTCGTCAAGATACATCCTAATGTCACTATGGACACAGTTCCTAAACTCTTCAACTAACATGAGTTGTCTGAGACTTTCGTAATCTTTGTTAACCTTTCTAGAAGGGCACCACCTATCAAACTGTTGTGCTTTCTCCCATGCAAATTCAACATAGGTCTGGTCAGTTGGTTTTCTAGAAGACCTGAATTTTTGCCGATAAGCCTCGGGGACTAACTCATAACCCTTTAAAATACAGTCCTTAACCACATCATAGTCAGCACTCTGCTCTAGTGACAGTGAAATGTAAATATTACCAGCTCTACCAGTAAGTACACATTGCAATAATAGAGTCCAGTATTCCCTTGGCCACTTCAAATATTCAGCAACTTTTTCAAAATAAGGAAAATATGCGTCTACTTCTTCTTCCAGAAAAGGGGGTACTAACTTGATATTTCTTATAACATCAAAAGTAGGGGAGTGTTTTCCTTTTGCCAACTCTAATTCTTTTAACTTAATTTCTCTTTGCATTTGCATATCTAATTTTTCTTTCTCAAATTATATTTGTCTTTCTTTCTCTCTTTCTTCAAATTGCCTTTTCATTTCATCCCTTCTTTCTTTAAAGTGTAATTGCATTACTTCCATTTGTTTTTCCCTTTGTATATTTTCTATCTGAAACTGAACCTGTCTTATCTCTCATTCCAACGTTTTTAGCTGGACTTCCATTTTCAAATTTTCCAAACACTCCTAAGTATAATTCAAAACAATTCTCTACTTTTGAAGATACTGTGAATAAAAGCCTGTTGTTTGCACTAAAGATTTCAAACAAAATATGAAATACTATTTGGGATTTAAAAACTAGAGGAATTTAAATTTCAAAAAACAATTTTCTGAAATATTTTAGCCAAAGTTCATATATCCCAGACGAGCCCCCAATTTTCTCTTGTTATGTGTAGGCTGGTACAAAAGTAACAAAAGAAAAGAGTGAAGCCAACAAGCTTTACAAATTTTTAAAAAATTATTTATTTCCCTAGAAAACAATGTAAAAATAGGAAATAGGACTTACGGTTGGTGAATATAATCCAAAATTTAATCCTAGGAATGAAAAATATACGTCCTATCACTAAACAGTTCTAATTGAATCCAGCTTCGAATCTCGATGAAATTCCAATATGGAGGGATGACGTCAGATGAAGTCGTTGTACTTATGGCAACAGATCCTCGTTGAATCACAGTTTTTAATGTTTCCGTTTAAAATTCCAGAATAAATTTCCACTGAATGTTTATGTCCCAGAACATTTTATAAATATGAAGCACTTGTTTAGTTTTCTAGAGAATAAATTATTAAATTCCAAAATATAGATGAACTTCAAAACAATCTGACATCAACAATTGAAACACCTTGTACCCTCAAGGTGTAAAGATGCGACTGTACTAATCTACTGCCAATTGGCTATTCACAACCTCGATTTTAGATCACATGGTGGCTCACGTGACAGGCTACGTGATTTACTAATTTGAACAGCGCAATAAAATAAAATGCTATTTACCACGTATCTAGAATAGCTCTATCTAAGAATCAAACTCTCACGCTGGAAATATATAAAAAGAAAGGCTGTTTACAATTTAGCTAACACGTGGACAGAAATGACCTTGGTAATGGCCAATCATTTCCGCTTAGTGTTTACGAAATCTATGAGCTAAAAATAGTGCTGAAGTAACGCTATAATCTAATCGAGTCAAATTAATTTTCCGAAAAAGAGATTCAAATCCAATGAAAATTATCATCACAATAAAATGTAATGAAACGAAAATAAAATAAGAAAGAGTTTTAAAACTAACACACAAACAATTTAATTACATATACGTAACAGGAAAGTAAAATGCCAAATTATATACCATAAATTTTAAATATAAACTCATAGCTGCCGTTCGGCAAGTAAACGAACTGTATCACTTTTAACTAAATAAACAGTATTTGCGAGAAATCCCCCCACCCCCATAATTTAGGGTAAAACATTTCCATCAATAGCTTTTAACTTATTCCTCTCACATTTCTGCGTCATTGAGGAACTGATATCCAGCATAATAAAACATTTGGCTTTAAAAAAGATGTGTTTTTGTATAATTTGTTATTAAAATTATTCATTATTGAATGGAAAAGTCTGCTAAATATTTGATGTTAATATTTAGCTTCATTTTTCCTTCTAGGAATTTCTTTGTTGGAGTACAGAGAGATAAACAATAAAGTGAAAATCAGTTTTGTATGTAGGCCGTACGCAGATTTGAAACAGGCATGGTCAAAGCGTTTATCATGTATTAAATTGTACGACATTTATGAAAAAGGTAATATTTCTGTACAAGGAACGATTTTCTTTACATTTCGTCACCCTATTTAACACGTGTAAACTTCTATTTTACAAGTTTTACATTGTTTATTCCATTTACTTGTCTACTATGTTGTGGTTGAAATTTTGTAAGTAATCTTTTAATATATTTTTGGCTTCTTCTTTATAAATGTGAATATATATATATATATATATATATATATATATATATATACTTATATATATATATATATGCGCCGCCTTATATATATATAACTATATATATATATAACAATATATATATATATATATATATATATATATTCAGAATACCGACAGAAGTGATTCAGGATGAGCCGGTACAAGAAAAGTTAGATATCTGTCTATTTATTTATCTGTTCTGTTTATTATCTTTTCGTTTGTACGTACTAAGAATGTTTTCAGATAGATTCGTGCATGTTTACAGATCTTTTGATGCGGATCCAGTGCTGACGGACACAATCGTTATGAACCATTCGGTTCAGTTTTTTGTTAAAGAAGGTAGAGGGAAACGTGGATCCAGTATCCTTGTGTCCGGCAACGGTTACTCGTACGAAATAAAGGTATTTTGTTATTATTATGCATTTACTATATTCACAACAATTAGTCTTAGGTGTTTCTTGGAAATGGTGAATAATGTAAAAACTCTATGGCAAAATGCATGCATATCAATTCTAAATATAATTAGTTTTCGTTGCAGTGGAGGGGCAAGCGTTCTTCCCTTTGGAGATGCACTGTTAGAACAAAACATCTATACTACCATGTTACAGTTACTCAGCGTCGGTACGATTTTGTTCGAGAACAAACCGAGCATGTTCACCCAACGACGCTGGAGAAAGGCTGAAGGTTCCAGTATCTGTAAAGGTAAATTACCGAGAACAACATGCATGTATGCTATATTTATCCGCTGTTGCGTCCATTATAAATTCGACATATTTTTTTATACTGATTTCAATATTAACATATCATTTTCAGGTGGAGAAATATGCACAAGAGGGAGGTTTTAGACCGGCGATGGACATAGTAGAGAAATGTGTTTTTAACGTTTCATGTTTTAAGTTATTTTCGGTTGAAAATTTTGGTTTAAATGAAATTTTTATTTCTTAA